>JALIZH010028637.1:0-23133 GCA_030522465.1 Rhipicephalus appendiculatus | reverse complement strand
GGTTCAAGCTCAGAAAAACGAGTTATATAAGATATTGTCTTGACCCCGTTCGGGCTTAGAAATGAAGTTTTTTTTTTTTTTGTTTTTTTTTTGAATAGAAGAATAGCAGCGAAGCGGGTAAAATTATCCGGGGATTGCCGACTGCAATGAAATGGTGTCTGTAGTAATGTAATATCAACTGAAAATTGCCCGCCACTTTACTTCAATGTGTATTGACATCATCTGATTCCATTGACATTGCCTGCGTGTTTCGGAATTGGAATGAGCTTGTTAGTACAGCGGATGTAATGATGGAAAAAATTCTTCGTCTGATCTCTATCAAGACATGGTGTCAGGAAACAACCACCACCCTTACTGCTACTACCGTAAGCAGCTACTACTGCTGCCACTACTACTTCTGCTATACCAATATGCTGGTTCACTTCACAACAATGAAAACGACTGCTCCAACTCTTTCAAATAAACCTCAATATTTGCTATTTGCTTCGAAGTTCCAGCAGATATTAAAATTTCAGCCTTCAAATACAGCGATAGAATTCCAGAAAAGGGATTTCAGGGAGACAGCGCGAGCACCGGGAATTTGCGCCAATAAACATTTCCACGTGAACATTCCATTCGACCGGTGTTGACTCAACTGAACCGTCGATGATCGACCGCGATGGTGGGGACACTTCCGTGCAACTTTCAGTTAAGTTGTGCCAGCTAGGCACCCGACCCTTGTTCGTTCAGCAAATTCATTCTGTACACCACTCTGCCTCAACCCCCTTCCCTCGATTTACTCCCGCAAACACGAAATTGTCATTCGCAGTTGCATCATTGTGCGTCGTGCATGGCGAACGGCACTACACAGGATTCCGGCGCACATCCTGCCTCAACAAATTAGACTGCACGGAGCGTACACTCTTTACAAGAGTTAATGCACCTCATCTTCGAAATTCCTTTCTCCCTGTATGAGATGCTCTTTTTTGGAAGAAGCAACAAGTGAGCGCTATTTCCTGCAACCCTAGCGGGACCACGACTACACGCTCTTTTGCGGACTCGTTATGTCTGTGTATGTGCGAGTTTACGGTACATCTTGAGGTGCGCGAGCCTAAATATTAAGGCGAAAGCCTTTAATGTCTCATGCTCACGTCCGTCCGGTGTCCGTCCGTCCGGTGTCGTCTGGTGTCCGTCCGGGTCCGTCCGTCCGGGGTCCGTCCGTCCGGTGTCCGTCCGGGGTCCATCCGTCCGGTGTCCGTCCGGGGTCCATCCGTCCGGTGTCGTCCGGTGTCCATACGGGGTCCGTCCGTCCGTCTGTCCGGTGTCCGTCCGGGGTCCATCCGTCCGGTGTCCGTCCGGGGTCCGTTCGTCCGGTGTCCGTCCGGGGTCCGTCCGACCGGTGCCGTACGGTGTCGTCCGGTGTCCGTCCGGGGTCCATCCGTCCGGTGTCCGTCCGGGGTCCGTCCGTCCGGCGTCCGTCTGTCCGGTGTCCGTCCGTCCGTCCGGGGTCCGTCCGTCCGTCCGGTGTCGTCCGGTGTCCGTCCGGGGTCCGTCCGTCCGGTGTCGTCCGGCGTCCGTCCGTCCGTCCGGTGTCCGTCCGGGGTCTGTCCGGTGTCCGGTGCCCGTCCGGGGTCCGTCCGTCCGGTGTCGTCCGGCGTCCGTCCGTCCGTCCGTCCGTCCGTCCGTCCGTCCGTCCGTCCGTCCGTCCGTCCGTCCGTCCGTCCGGTGTCCGTCCGGGGTCTGTCCGGTGTCCGGTGCCCGTCCGGGGTCCGTCCGTCCGGTGTCCGTCCGTCTGTCTGTCTGTCTGTCCGTCTGTCTGTCTGTCTGTCTGTCTGTCTGTCTGTCTGTCCGTCCGGTGTCCGTCCATCCGTCTGTCTGTCTGTCCGTCCGTCCATCCCCTCCGTCCGTCCGTCCATCCGTCCGTCTGTCCGTCCGTCCGTCCGTCCGAGCCCAGGCACGGGAGCCAGGTGGCCGCCGGGGTGCGCAAACGGACGCCGGTCGCGTCGGACTCTACAGCGCTCGCGCTTTGCTTGCGTAGCGTCGCTGTGCCAAGCGTTTGGAATCATTCTGACCGACGCCTTCTCAATGGACACAGGCGTTCGCGGAACACACTTTGGAATTTACAAAGGGTCCGTCAATTTAAGCGCTGGAACGCGGATGGCGTTTGCACGATGCGCAAAGCGGGATAAAATACGAACGCATGCGAACGGAGGAAGATTAGTCTCGCGTCTTGGTGCGACTCGCCGTAAAAAAATAAACAAGAAAACACACGCACACATTAGGTTTGTGTGTTATCCCACAGAGTAAAAGAAAAAAAAGACATGGGATAGTCAGTCGAATGGCCACACGCTTTCGCCATACACACTTTGGAATGTACAAAGTGTCTTTCAATTTTTTGAAGACACTTTAGCAGACCGGAGTCGGTGCTATCAGATGCGCTGGACATAATTTCCAAGCAAAAATCAATATACGAAACTCTGGCACTGCCATCGTTCGTTTATCATTGAAACAATGGCTAGTGGTTAGTGGATAACTCTGAAACAACGGTTATCAGTGAGACAAGGATGATGGACTGATCTGCGGGATTTTTCCGTAGCCCTCCACTACGGCGTCCCTCGTAATCATATCGTGGTTTTGGGACGTAAAACCCCAGATGTTATTATTTGATCTTCGTGATTGTAGGAGGAGAAGTGGGAAGGAAAGGAAAGGCTACTCCAACGCCTCCTGGAGGTAAGGTCAATTAAATGCGCGTGCAGTTTACTATCCTAAACGAATGAAAAAAGAGGATGGAGGGAAGAAGAAAGGGGTGGTATCGTAAGTGCACTCGCGGTTCTGGACCATTCTAGTAGCATTCGCCTCACGGCCGAGCGTGCTGTTCTTATTGTGACGTCACTGTTGCCTTCGTGTAGCCATCGACGCCTTCTTCATCGTTTCTGGACTATTTTTTACCGTCGTCATCATGTGCTGCCACCTTTCTCCGAGCCACCTATGGCGCGAATTTCGGTGGCATTGAAGATTGCTTCCCAATGGCCTTCTAGAATTCTTTCGTTGAAGAAACAATGGTATTTTGTGCGAGCTGCTGCAGCCTCACACTTTGCGCATATTATGCGTGGTCCCGTTATACATCTATCTATTGTTGTGACCCGGGGTGTCACAGCTCGAGATACAGGTCGTGGTATCCCACCGCTGCCACCAGTTGTTGCGACCCGGGGTGTCACAGCTCGAGATACAGGTCGTGGTATCCCGCTGCTGGCCCCGGTCGTTGCGACCGGCCTTTGCAGGCCCCGGAGACCCGGGAGGAAGATGTTGAGGCAGCATGAAGAGGCTGAAGGGAAACTGAACTGAGGTTTAATTACATTATTTACATGGCGAGCATTTCGCTCTACATCACGAAGACTTCGCTACATCTTGACGATCTTGTCGAAGGCCCGTGTCGAAGCTCTCCGAATCCTCCTCTCTCGAATCTTCTGGGAGCCCACGGGGGCTTATTATAAAGAGTCACTTTTCCCCAGATCCCTAGATGGGGGAAACATGTCCAAATTGCGCTGTCCAATCACACGACACACGCCACTTCCGACGGTGCCGCCCACAGCCGCCCAGGTCCACGTGCCTGACAGGGGTGTTGCCACAGCATTGCACCAGTGGCACCAAGGTGGTGGCGTGGGAAGGCTGCAGGATGAGGGGTCCTACGCTCGCACTATGTGGCGCATCAAAGGTCCGCCGCTCGACACGCAATTAGCAGGACGGTTTGTCATCCGCGGCGACGCCGCCATCTCTTCGAAGAGTATGTCGCGACCAAAAACCATTGCGGTCGTCTCGCCACACCCCCTGCGCGTCGGACTGCATGACGCCTCACTTCCCGGCTAGGAAGGACAATACAAGTCTCTGAATGTCTGTCAGCGGGCCAGCAGCCCTTCGGAGACCTGTTCGTAGAACAGGGAACGTCGCTCCTCCGCGGGCCCAGGCGCCGGTCATAACACTATGATTACTTGGTCCTTATTAAACTCTTATACTCCTGACGTCGAGCCTTGACGCCAACACGCAGAACTTGTTCTTGAGTGCAATGCAATGCCTATGGTGACTTCGAACATTTCCTATTAGAATGTTCCGAAATCGACGCGGAACGCAAGATATTTATAAAATTGGTTAAAATGCAAGATGATCCCTCGTTGCAGTGAAAGTGACTTTTTGTTGCCGCGAGGGCATAGTATATTTAGGTTGGAAGTGCTCATCCTAAAGTTTCTCCTTGACGCAGGGTTGGATTGCGAGTGGCGAAATGGACAAAGCGACGTTTTCTGAATAAAACTCAACGAAACGAATTGCTCCTAAATGTGATTGTTTGTACCGTGCTTAGGGTGGTGCTCGGGCAGAGCAAATGCCGGCAATCTTTGCAAGGCTATACAGCCGCCTGCGTCAAACAACTCCCTGCCCCGTTCTTCCTCTTCCTCACACCTTCGGACGCAGGCAGGAGAAGGATGACCAATTGGGAGATATTTTAAATGCGAAGCATTTCTTTGCGTACTGTAAGCACTTTTGCGTTTCTATCTACGTATCTATCTCTCTATCTATCTAGCCGCCTACGTGTGGGTGCTCTCGTGATCGCCTCCTTAACTTCCGGTAGACCAAAATTTGTATGGGAGGGTGTGGTGGTTCTTGGGCCCTCAGATACAGACGACCAAGACAAGGACAAGAAAAACATTTATCGACATCACACAAACAATTAGTACACAATATCAATGTCCGAACAATACGACGAGTCCTTACAGTTCCACACCGCTGCTCACGCGAGTACTCGGCGCGTCCTGACTATTTGAAAGTCCAGTCCATCGGGCGCCACTCACGGTACTGGTGCAGACGATGCTGGAGTAGGGCACTGCACGGGCCCGGGCCGGCCCGAAAGCCCGGGCCGGGTCGGGCCGGGTAAGTAGTGTTAGATCGGGCCCGGGCCGGGCTCGGGCCCATGAGCTTCGGGCCCGGGCCGGGCCCGGGCTGGAAGTCCGGCCCGTATCAGGCCCGACTCTCATACACTGTCGGCAATGGCGCGTAATGCTGTTTGGCTTTGTTGTTTTTGGGCATTTAGCGTCCCGAACCTATTCAGGATATCTGAGACGCTGCAGTGGAAGGCTCCGGGTAATTTAGACCACCTGAAGTGCATTAGCGTGCACTGAAATCGCACAATACAAGACATCGCGCATTTTGCCTCCGTCGGTATGTTACATATAATTTCTGGAAATTGTCTCATATATGTTCCCGCCATTATATTGAGTGAAACACGTACTTGGGTACCGAGTATCAAAAGAAATGGTATAGCTGAGCAGCACTGCGGCAAGAGTGAAGCAACGGTGCACTGCCCAGATTAGTGCATATAAGATGTGCCCATCGGCATCATGGGAAACATTTCGAGTATGCAGCTACGCTCGCATGCCCGCCGTGCCTGCTTCCGCCTTCGTGACTCTGTAGACCGGTCAACGCGACTACGAAGATACGCATGTTCGGTCGAACACAAAACTACGAGACACGCAACAAACGCAACGAATTTTAAAAGACCGAGGTAAGACAGAGAGAGGAGGCGTAGGCGCCGAGCAACCACGGCGCCCGTCTCCGTTGGCGAGCCACGGCGCCGCAGCGGCGCCGAACGCCGAACGCGTGATATGTACAGTCGTCAGCAAGCTTAACACGAACGCTCCGACGCGTGACCTGGACTACTTTGACTGATGCCAGCCGCGATGCGTTTGGCGCTGTTGCCGAGATAATACCTCGGTATGCTTGGATAGTATGTCGGCATGTATGGGTAACATATCTCGGCAACAGAACCCAAAGCTACGCGGCGCTAGCGTCAATCAAACTGTTTCAGGACACCCCGCTGAGCGTTCGTGTTAAGCTTGCTGACGACTGTACGGCGCACACGGCAGCGTCTTCATCACGGAAGCCAATCACGCACGCTTCACGAGAGTCACGTGATTCCTGCAGAAATATCAACTCACTCTCTCTCTGGCTCGACATTTGAAAAGGGGCCAAGTGGATAACCAGAGTCACGGTACCGAGTGTAGTTCTGCAAATATGTAAATGAACTGCTCGTTACATTAAGAAAACCTCAGCGTCACCGAGCGTTATTGACGTCGATTACACTGTTCATCGGCACCACCGGCTCTTCAACTGGGCTTGATTTCATAGCCTCATGAGTTGCTAGGGCTACTTCATCAGTCGATGACATAACTGGAATTGACTCTGAGGTAAGTTAGCAGTTTTTAAGCTTTCTTCGCTCTACTACAGTCGCAAAGCTTTACTATCACGGATGTACAGTGCGAAAGGAAAGTCCAGGACACTCATTTTAAGTTTGTAGACAGAATGTCGTCGTGTTTCGTCAGGTCACTAATTTCCTCCTTTCGGTTTAATACGTCCGACTGAATTGCTTCGAATTGGTATTGGTTTCGCGCCTTGTACACTTTTTCTTTCTTTTTGCATTTTTGCTTTCTTTACCAGCTGTCTTACCGAGCGCCTCTTTTGTAAGACGCAGTGCTAAGGTGCCGTATGTTACCACGCGCGCTTTCGTATCAATCTTGCGCTTTGTAGTGACTTTTCTGTTGCAACACACAAATACAGTTAAAACTCGATTTAACGAATTTGAGGGGAGCCGCGATTTATTTCGTTAAATCGAGAACTTCGTTAAACCGAAGACGGCATTTCGCGGTTACTTAATTCGGTACATTCGATTATATGGTGTAGCGGCATCCGGAAAGCTACCATGGCATCATATTTGCGTAGCGTAAAGGCGCGAAAAATGAAATAGCGGCCTTAGGAAACGACCGCCACCTCCAGGGTGTATGAAGCAACAAAAATTGTTAGCTTAAAATAAAGTTGCTTCTCTCAATAAAGTTGCTTCTCTCTCTGTTACCTCAACAATAAGGGCCACAGGTGACAACATATTTATTTCCCAGCAAAGAAGTCGGTGATCTTGGCTTGCTTGCGTTTTGTTAGCAATGGCCACGCAGTTTAAATTGGACAAAGGTGTTCCGCGATGTTGCCGTTTGCTCGCAATCAATAACTTTTTGGGCGTTATCTAAAAATAGATAAAGAATGATCAATTCTCTATCTCATTTTCCGAAAAAAAAAAAAGGTTTGTTAAATCGCGACGGATCTCGAAATTTGTTTCGTTATATCGAGTTAGTCAAAGTACGGGACCCTACGGGTGTCTGAGGGGGAATCGGGGTATCTTCGTTAAAGATCAAGAATATTCTACTAAGGCCGCGCTAGAAGGCATCCCGCGCCTACACGCACACGCACCTAGGCATTAGTATGTGTTCTCGTAAGTGCGACTTGCTCGCGAGCTGCACGTTTCAGGTTTGTTAAGCTATAGTTTATGCGGCTCTTTCTCCACCATCATCTTATATATATTTGGGAGAAATAAAAGTTCGTTTCATTGACTGATGGATTTATTCGTTTTAATTTTATGTAAGGAAATTAAGAAAAATATTCAATTGGCCCTGCTATAGATTTTTAGGTAACCGTAATATGACCTTACTATTGGACTCCCCCTGCGTCACGATTTGTTTTCGGACACGGCGAGTTTAAGGAGAGTGACAAGTTATGCAAGAAAGGTGTACTTTCTTCCTCCTTTAGTCGGAACAAGCGACCCAGCCTGGCGCACCTAGGAGTAGTTAGAGCACGTTTTTTTTTTTCTCTCTCTCGTTCCATTGCCCAATAAACCAAGTTTGCAGGATATGTTCTGCTCTATTTACTCAATAGTCCCAGCTTGTCAGCAATTAATGTAAGCTCGACTATAAATGTCCGCTGTTTTTCCACTTTATGTGGGCGCTGTATGTTGTAGTCGTTCTTTGAAATGCAATAATAACATTGCATGGTTAGCGCTGCGTGCATGGACAGCCAGCTGTGCCTCCTCATATATCCCCCTGCAATTCTTTCGCAAAAGTGTTACGGGCGTAATTAACCGATGGTAAACACAGTACCAGCGAAAATCGTGACACTGTCATAAGTTCTCACAACACTGTCCAGGAACTATCTTGTGCGTGGCTGGTATCTTCACTATAAGCGAAGATTGGACAGCGCCTCGTTTATGCTCAAAAAATAATTTTTTGAAATGGGCCGGGCCGGGCCGGGTCGGGCCGGGCCCAAACCTTTCGGGCCCGGGCCGGGTACGGGCCGTATTTAAAAACACCGGGCCGGGCTCGGGCGGGCCTGAGCATGGCGCTTTCGGGCCGGGCCGGGCCCGGGCCGGAAAAAGCCGGCCCGTGCAGTGCTCTATGCTGGAGAAGACGCCACCTCGCCACGGGAAGGTGTGCTGTCTGGTGGTACACGAACACGCAGGCCCACGCGTCGCCCGACGTAGCACCGAGGCCACGCCTTCAGCCACTGGTTGCGACGGACCCGCTCGGACGTGGTACCGAGACCACGATCTCCGCCACTGGAACGGAGTCAGCTGCTTGCCCTGGCTGCACGCTCGTTCACCACAGGAACAGCGCTGCTAGGCCCGGTCCGGAACACTCGCTCGTCCCCGGGACACGCCAAGCTCGTCCCGGCTGGTCTGGTAGCACCAGCTCGGTCCCTTTGGTCCCGCAGGCCGAACGAACTGCTCGCTAGCAAGCTGGCCACGTTCTCCCTCCGCCCGTCGATGTTCTCTGGCTCACGTGCTTCACGCTGGCCTCTCTCGCCCACTCCGTCGTCTTCTTCGGTTTCGGTTTTGGCTGTGGGTAGCGCTCTTACTACAGAGGGTAAGAGGTATTCACGAATATGTCTGACTGGTCATGACATGAATGAAATGAAAATCCTGTCGCGTACGTTGTCAAACCCTTTCCTGCAGACACGTGTCGCACATACTCGTATTCCACGGGCCGTGGTATGCGGGTATGCGCCACAGGTGTTTGACAATTTATATCTTCCCAGGAGCGGCGAGAACAGACGTTAGTCATTTAAATGCAAGAGCGTTAAGAAAACCTGACGTCGGCAGCGTTGACACGACGAATGCAAATAATAAATATAAGGGTCTTAGCAGGATTCAAACCCAAGAAATCTGCGTGGCAATCAAGTATTCTACCACAGAGCCACGCCAGGTTTCGGAACGGTTTAGGAAAAAGACCCTAAGCAGCGTAATGGCGAAACGTCACTTGTGGTTGCAGTGCTGGCTATCTAATTTGATAAACATTACATATGTACTCCTATGAGTCAGGCGTCATGTAAGGTCAACGTCAGTTGTATACTTAAGCGCCATCCACTGTAGTTGGTCCACGAAGCACTATACAGGGCTACCATTATCGCAAGCACAAGTGCTACATATCAGCTTACAGCTTCTGGTGTTGGTAATACCCATGTTTCTGTTGGCATCGTTACGCAATTGTAAACAACTGGTTATATGAAACGTATGCGATGGTTCAACGTATGTCTGTGCGTACAACATTTGTACATATCTTTAGCGTCATTTCGTAACGTTTCGCTCAATAAAAAAATTACAACCCAGTCACTTGGCCTCCGCATGCTTCGCATAACATCGATTCCCATGGTACTTGGGATCTGCCTTTTTTTTTTTCTATGGAGATTCAGATTGTTTATTTCAGTCACAGAGTGAGCCCTGGATGGCGAGGCTAAAGGCAGAACATTGTCTGCCTGACTGTGGCCTTGTCACCCATACATTGGTGTGAGGCACCACAGAACACAAGCTCATACATAAAGTTTGTGCAAAATAATAACAAAAATAAAGTTAACCAGGACTCAGCCGGGCTGGCTTTATATGCACTGTGCGAGGAGAAAGTGGAAGAGAAGTATAAGTGAAGGAGTGAAAGGCCACTATTGATGCTGGTGACGCACTGAAACAAGCAGAGTTGCCTGACAAAGCGGTTTGTTGGTTCGGTACGTAGTACGGCAAGAGGCACTGTAGGAGGGATAAGCAATCGATCTGGTGGAAGTATATAGGTAGACAATAAATAATTATAATCGATGGGGTTTCCCGCCCCCAAAAGCACGATATGATTATGAGAGACGCCGTATAGGGGAGGGCTTCGCAAGTTTATACCATCTGGGTTTCTTTAACGTGCACCTAGACCTGAGTCCATGGGCCTCTAGCATTTTGCCTCCATCGAAATGCTGCTGCCGCGACAGGTATTCGACACGGCGATCTTACAGTCAGCAGTTAAGCACATATGAGGAAACAGAGGTAAACGGGGAAGAACGATCTTTGGAACTTCACTAAGGTTACAGTCAGGGCTTTGTGGGTGTGACATAACACAAGGTAGATGCGCAGAAGACGAGGACAGAGAATACAATTTTCAAACGTTTAAGTTTGTCTATTATTCATACATACCTTATGATATTGCTTAAGTTTCTCTCACTTGCTTTCGACAGGAAGGCGAAAAGAAAAGCCATACTGGAGGTATATACAGCCTCGAACGGCCTTTCAAACCTACTACGCTTTTTCAGAGAACCCAAATGTTCCTCACATCGTTGAGAATCGCAGATGAGATAGCCTTCGTCCTCTTCGATGACGGCCTTTGGGCCTCGTCGCCGCGGTTTGCGATCGTAAAGGTTGAAACCGCTCTATCGCGCTCCTTTCACAGGAACCGACCGTTTCGAGATGAGACCACGAAGCAAGAAAGTCCGGGTCGGGCCGTTTCTCGGCACCTCCCGTAAACGGCAGGGTCCGATCGTGTGTTATGGCCGTATACATTTGAGTGCCAACGTGGCGATCGCACTTTGCCCAAAAAGAGCCGTTGTCCCGGTGCGTCGATCCCAGTTTCTGACCAAGCTCGTCTGTCCCTCGGTCTTCTTCTATCTCTTTTTTTTTTTCGTTTTTGTTTGTCGTAATGTTTACGGCACTGCTTTTACGATGCCGCTATGTGTGAAACCTCTTGGAGTGTTAGCTACACGGCAGGAGGAAAGTCACACCCGTGAATAATAGCAGCTGATCGCTCAAGGCATAGCGCAGGCGCTTTGCCTTCCACTGTCTTCGTATTCGTTGATGGGGTTACGATGATTACAGTTGAGAAGTTCTGACGGCCGATATAATAATGATTGTTTCTTGACGTCTGTAATAAGGAACTTCCGTTTCCTAGCGTTACTGGAGCAGAGGCTCCGAAAATTCATTAATTCACTCACTTGACTGTGCACAGCTGAGATCAAAACACCAGGCCTGGGCGTAACACGCTGCACTTAGTCAGAGTAGCGAGCAGTTCTCTAATTCTTACTGCGAGGTTTACAGCGCGCAATTAATAGCG
Organism: Rhipicephalus appendiculatus; assembly: GCA_030522465.1. Classification (NCBI taxonomy): domain Eukaryota; kingdom Metazoa; phylum Arthropoda; class Arachnida; order Ixodida; family Ixodidae; genus Rhipicephalus; species Rhipicephalus appendiculatus. The sequence goes on along the minus strand of JALIZH010028637.1, from coordinate 11,932 downwards.
GCATATAAGGAACCGACATCGCAGGCATGCTAAAATGCAAGTTCACATAGTATCTGCGTGCACTGCCACATTCTTAAAAAAATTAAAAGAACGAAATGTACTTCATTGGACATTCATACTCTATCTCAGAAGTTCCCATCAGCACTGTGAAGGCTACAGAGCACCTTCGCTAATAGGAAGGGCCATTAGCCCCTCCACATGCATTCATCCGCGTCGCGTCTCCTTGGCGTCCACTCTCACGCGCAGGGAAAGTAAAGCGAACAGACGGCCCCACTGACTAAAAAAATATGGCTGCACCCATCACACGTGGTGCCCACCGCTCCGACTTTATCAAGTCGTCATCACGCGCTGTGTGAATTATAAGTTAAGAACTGACACTTGTTTAGTTTGTGGCTGCAATAAAAGTCTATTACTACTACTACTGACACTTGTGTTTGCTATAAATAAGTGTCCTGAGGCTTCAACAGCAGTGTATTCGTGACTGTATTGCGCTAATTCCATGAACTGTTATCAAATTCTCGGCGCGTTAGGCTTAGCAGGCATAGCTAAACAAATTGCTGATCTTGCAAATAACGAAAAAATGCACCTGATGCTCAGTCTTAAGCTTGAGATGGCACAAAGCGATGGCTCATTTCGCCATTTATTGGTTTGTGCCAGCGCAGTGGGCGAATAGCAAGCGCGAATTCGGATCGCAGTGGGCGGTGGCGTCTTCATGGGAACTGCCATGTTGGTTTGTGACCACAGCTACCGGCGGTTACTGACGCAGCAATTAAAAAGCGCACGACATAAATGCGAAGAAGAATAAACATATTACGCATAGATGGGACGTAGCAGGTGCTTAACAAGCGCTAATGTCTCAACCCTTCCAAGTGTAAGGTAATTATATTTGGAACTCTGTTTTGTTGCGCAGGAGTGGCTTGCTCACACCCCGTAGCCTTGGCAGTGTTGAACAGTAGTGGTGAGATGGAGCATAGGTCACAGTTATTTTAGGGGTGTGTGAATATTCGAAAATTTCGAATATCGAGTCGAATAGTGTTCTATTTGATTCGGTAATCTAATTGCATAGTGTACATTAGAAATGCAGAATATTTTTTGTATACACCGACGGCTCCGTTTTGCAGAACAGCTCAACGGCATCTGTTGTGATACCAATAAAAGCCACAACAATCAAAGTCAAGACCTCCCACCTTACGACATCGACGGCAGCGGAGCTCACGGCGCTTCGTGCCGCATTACAATTCATTAGGGATGAACGGGCACAAAAATGGACTATTTTCAGTGATTCCAAGGCGGCACTGCAATCCCTTCTGGCACCTTTACGCCGCGGCCCGCACGAACAACTGGTGTTCGAAATTGCAGAAGAGACACATCATCTAACTGAGAAAGGACATGACCTTGCCTTTCAATGGCTTCCAAGTCATTGTGGTATTATCGGCAATGAACGGGCCGATCGAGCTGCCCGTTCTGCCCATGCTGAAAACAATCGGATATCAATTCCACTCTCCAGAACTGACGCTGCAGGGAAGCTCCGCATGCTTGCTCGCCCACGCACCACATCACAGTGGAACGAGCCACACTTCAAGCACGCACGATTATATACACTAGACCCAACGATGAGTCTTCAAGTTCCTCCAGGACTTCGCCGAGGTGACGCTACCATACTGTGCAGGTTATGGTTGGGTGTCGCATTTACCAATGCGTACGCGTTCCGCATAGGAATGGCCGACACCGCAGCCTGTGACCATTGCGGCAGTGACGAAACTATACAGCATATTCTGTGCGAATGCCCGCAATACCGTTTGCAGAGACAGTCGTTGTGCAAGGCACTCGATCAACTGGATGACCAGACTATTTCGGAAGTCAGAATCCTGTGCCACAGACAGGACTCAACGTCGCATAAGAAGGCTGTGAAGGCGCTTCTGCGATTTCTGCGTTCGATCAACCGGTCTCTCCAAACGACTCTAATCAGAACCTCCTACATGTGTGTGCATATGTGGGCATCCTTTTTGTTTTTTTTGTTTTTTTTTTTAATTTTTTTTCTCTCTCTCTATCCTCTTTCCGACCCCCCTTTCCCCGCCCCTGTACAGGGTAGCAAACCGGTTCTTCTACCAGGTTAACCTCCCTGTCTTTTCCTTTATCTATTTCTCTCTCTCCCTCTCTCCGCAGAATATTTTTCGAATAACTGGCACTGATGAAAAGAACTTCAAAGGAACGAGACGTTAGAACAGAGAAACGTAATGTTGCTTGTTTTAATCATCGAATTATCGAGATGTCTGCAGCACAAGGTTTTACGGGACTATCGACGCTATATTGAATTGTTTTTCAAGTACGAGCACGATACGTAGACAGGGACAGGAAAGACACGGACAAGCGCTTACTACAAACTGAAAGTGTGCGTGTCGTTTCTTCTGCACCTCACAAGCTTTCTCAGTTGGCCAAGCTAGCATGCGCTGCTGGACACAAGAAACAGCAGTGTAAAACAAAGCACAGTACGCGGTTCGTCAATGGCATTAGCAACGTTGTTTACAGGATACCGCTTTCGTGCGGTGCATGTTATATTGGACAAACTGGAAGATGTCTCAACGACAGATTGCGGGAGCATGCGTGCAACGTTCGCAACTGCAATGATGGTTTTCTGGCACAGCATGTCAGTAATTGTGGCTGTCATGTTCAGTTTGATAGCACAACCGTGGTAAAAACTCACAAAGATGAGCGCACAAGGCTTATCATTGAAGCTGAAAACATTGCACGTGAAAACTTGACTTGCGTGAGCAAGCCGTCAGTAGCTCTGTCTGATGATGAGCTTGCGTTTTTGGAGAGTAGCAGATGGCGTAGACGGTAAGGAATCGCTGTAAGGCTAAGGGGGCCCTGATATACACATATATTTATAGTCATGTCGCGTGGTGGTCTTATCGAATGTGTTTCTAAATATGTCTCTTCTGTCAGTCTCACAACTTTCTGATTAAACTTTCAGTTGGTAGTAAGCGCTTGTCCGTGTCTTTCCTGTCCCTGTCTACGTATCGCGCTCGTACTTGAAAAATAATCATGGAACAGCAACTCGCCCAATCAACCATTTTGACAAGCTATGTTGAACGCGCAGAATCAAGGCGTTCTTGCTCTAAACTCCAGCGTAGCCAAAGCGACAGAGTCATCAATTCTCCATCTTCATCATTACACTTGTGATTACATTGACTCATGAATATTGTTTAATATGTATCTATCACCCGGCCGCGGCGGTGGCAGTTCGATGGAAGCGAAATGCCAGAGGCCCGTGTTCTGTGCGATGTTAGTGCACGCTGAAGAACACCCGATGGTCAAATTTTCGGAGCCCTCCAGTACGGCGTGCCTCATAATCATATCGTGGTTTTGGCCTGTACAAACCAGATGTTATTACTCATATTTATCTGTCAGTTTATTTAAAACGTATTGAAAAAGTGCTACCTATAGAATGCAATGAAATGAAATAGTGTAGTTGCTGCTGTTTGTGTGCGCATGCCTCAGTTTACATATTTGTGTTATGTTTTTTATCGGTTAGAAGCAGTCTTAACCCTTTCAGACGCCACCTATGAAGAACTGTCTGTAAATCGGTCAAAATAATACAACGTTATTTCAAGGCACTCAGTATACTATTGCAAAAAAAAAAAATAATGTCATAATATGTTCATTTATTTGCGTTACTGTAAGTTATTCTAATTAAGTTGTAATTAAATATATGTTTATCCTGAAGTCATCCATGCTCTATTTTGGCATAAATAGAATAAAATCTCGCGCTAGAAATAGAGTACAAATTCATTTTTCGTTATGTCCATTTAGAGCATAGAAAAAGTATACTTTTAACATGGCTCGCAGGACGCGGCTCATCGAACGACTCGTTGAACGGGGTAGTGCCTTCAGAAATGTGATCATACGCAACAGTACGCTGCGAAATGAAGTTAAATGAAGACAAATTATTATGCAGCAGGTTCAATCTATCAGAAGCTCAATATATCTCGCTCTCTCTTAGCCCCTAGTTGATACAAGGAGCAAAAACAAATCATGTACACAATTGTGTACATAGCGTCTCAAAGGGTTAATGTTCATATGATAAACCTTGTGAATATTTGTTTCAAGTAAAACGTTGCGAACTCGTGGGCTGTTTCGAAAATTGTTACATTACCATTCTAGGGCTGCCTTGAAGATGGTTGCCTTGATACTCGAAATATATTCGAATAATCATTCCATTCGTATTCGATTCCCTTCTCAAGTTCACTGTTCACGCACCTCTAGTATTAATATGTCAATAATAGAATGCTAGTGACAAAAAGTTATAGCTAAGTTGTAGGCTTTTTAAAGCTAATAGGCGGAGACAGAAGGACAAGACTGTCTCGCACTACTACTCCACAGAAATATTTGCTTTTCGCCTGTATTTGTACAAAGTACGAACGTAGTTCTACCCGCACTCATCTCTCAGTCTCTGTTCCTGTCCTCCACTGCAGGGTAGCCAACCATGCTTACCGGTGAACCTTCCTGCCTTTCCCTTTCTCTCTCTCTCTCTCTTTGTTTTCTTATGTCTTTCTGATCAAGTGCCAGCAACGTGCAAGTATCAGCCAGATGCGCTCGCTCATATTCTGACGCGCTCTTTGCAAAGTGCAGGAAGAAATCGAGTCGATATCTCAAACTGCATTATTGTCCCATTTTAGCTCTGCGCAAATTAGCGTACAGAGAGCATTTCCGCACAAATGACTTAACACGCTGACAAAATTTTTGCATGTCATATATCCCTCCATCTCTCTGTTACGACTTAATGAGCTAACTGCGTATGAAATATTGCTTAGGGCATGAAATCCTTAGTTAAGCAATTGGCACATCATGATTTTGCTTTGAGTTGCTGTTCAATCAATCAATCAATCGATAGAGTGAATGAGGGAGTGAGTGAGTCAATCAATCAGTCAATCAGTCAGTTTGTGAGTAAGTTTATGGAGTGTGTGAGTGAGTGAAGTGAATGAGGAAGTGAATGAGTGAGTAGATGAATGAATGAATGAGTGAGTGAGTGTGTGTAGTGGGTGAGTGAGTGAGTATGTGGACTTGGTGAGTGTATGAGGGAGTGGAGTGAATGAGTCAGTGAATGAATGAATAAATGATTGAATGAGTGAGTGAGTGAGTGAGTGAGTGAGTGAGTGAGTGAGTGAGTGAGTGAGTGAGTGAGTGAGTGAGTGAGTGAGTGAGTGAGTGAGTGAGTGAGTGAGTGAGTGAGTGAGTGAGTGGAGCGGAAGAATTAATGAGTGGGTGGAGAGGGTGATTGAGTTGAGCGAGTGAGTGAGTGACTGGAGTGATTGAATGAGAGAATGAGTGAGTGAGTGTGGGGGAGTTAATGAGGGAGAGGCTGAGTGAGTGGAGTGATTGAATGAATGAGTGATTGAGTGAGTGGTAAGAAAGGAAAGGAAGGAAAGAAATTGAGAAAATGTAAGACTTACAATTTGTATTAGCGACATCGTGCCGCACAGATTTCATGTTGCGGACGAAGCTAATGAAGCAATACACAAGCGTACTTAAGGCTCAAGATCACCTCCAGCTATCATTTCATTCCAGCTCGCGTTTTATTTATTTACTCGTTCATCAGTGCCATTGCCAATATGTGGCTCTTCCTATTCATCTGACTCTGCTCCGCAACGCTGGGCTACGTACAAACATGGCGCCCACACCAACCGCCTGCAAGCCGGGCCCCATTTTTCGTGCTTCCAAGCCAGAGCGTCGCTACCGGGTGGTTCACACCGCGGTGCGCGCGTGGCGAAGATTGATCGGCGACACTGGTAGTGGGAACACCGAACCTAATTTGGCAGCCCGCGGTAAGGAAGGAGGCCGTTAGTCCGCAGCCTACAGCGCGAGACAGCGATGCGCCTGGAATCGGCGGGGTCGCCGGCATTCCGTCAGGGCCTGCCGCCGCCAACATGTGAGCCTGACTGAATGAACAGACGCCTTATTGGATCCAATTCTGTACTCGAAGCGCAGCGACACATCTTCCGAAACGCTCGTCGCGGGGTTGCTTGGACGGGACCCGGATCCGCCCGGAGTTCATTTTTCACGAAGGAGAGTGTACCTCTGTGTGAACACTAACCTCGGAGCGTACGCCGTCAAGTAGTAGGAAAGGGAGCACCGATAATGCTTTCGAAATGCCTCGACGGCTAAACACATGCCCCTAGCGATCATTTGCTAAACTCGAACGCAATTTGTTGCATTCCAACACTTACGTTGGTCGCATTTAGTCTTCGGAGAAATGAGATTCATCCGCACGTCTGGTGACTGATTTCTACATCCCGTATTACCAGCCTATTAGGCTTTTAATGCTTAGTTTCTTCACTTATGTGTATCATTTGATCTCTTTCGTGCCAAACTATCTCAGTCTCCTTTCTTTATGACTGAATTGTGTGTGTGTGTGTGTGTGTGTGTGTGTGTGTGTGTGTGTGTGTGTGTGTGTGTGTGCGTGCGTGCGTGCGTGTGTGTGTGCGTGCGTGTGCGTGTGTGTGTGTGTGTGTGTGCGTGTGCGTGTGCGTGTGCGTGTGTGTGTGTGTGTGCGTGCGTGCGTGCGTGCGTGTGTGTGTGTGTGTGTGTGTGTGCGTGCGTGTGTGTGTGTGTGTGTGTGTGTGTGCGTGCGTGCGTGTGTGTGTGTGTGTGTGTGTGCGTGTGTGTGTGTGTGTGTGTGTGTGTGTGTGTGTGTGTGTGTGTGTGTGTGTGTGTGTGTGTGTGTGTGTGTGTGTGTGTGTGTGTGTGCGTGCGTGATGTGCATGCGTACGTGCGCGATGCGTCCAAATGCACTTTGCTTTTCTTGTCATGACTGCCGGCTGTGGATGTCAGTTCGATTGCTGACAGACGCCTCGAAATGCAGGAAAAGACCGGCGTACTTAACATATTCGTGCCAAGGAATTCAAAATGTTACAATAGAGTACCTGTTACAAAAGTGTACACTATACGCAGTATTGCATTTCATTTTCAGATTCAACTCGCTTTTTGCTTTTGCTTATGCACTTGCTTATACAACTTTTTCCAAGCAATCAATCGCTAGCGGGTTTCCTACCGCGACACATCTTAGCCGTCTTCAGTTTTTTTTTTTTTTTTTTTTGTTCATGCACCTGCTTTAAAGGGGTGGTGCCACAAATTTGTGGCTTGCGCGTTATTCGCTGCAAGCGTTTCTTATAGCTCTAGGAAGCATGATACACGCACCAAGATTCACGTATTCTCGCTAAATAATTTAATATCGCCTTATTTATGCGGACAACTTTCGGTTTCGGTTTCTGGGCGCCAATTTGGGCAGTGACGTAGAAGTGTAGGGCACTTGGTCACGTGACCACAAGGCTCGCGCGAAGATGCGCAGCACTTAGCCAGGAAGCGATCGAAACTCGGCGAGTGATGTAGCAAGCGATGGTTTGCCGGTACGTACGTTTCGGAGGTGGCGGAGGTTCGGAGGTCGCTCACGTCACTACAAATCTGGGGTGACTTCACTGCAACTTTCGTTCTCCTACCTATAGAGCTACGTCAGTTTTGATGCGCTAGCGATGGGCATCGATTGGGAGAATGAGCATTTAGGTACACTTTGGAAGTGAATTAAAATATATTCTAAACGTTTGCTGTGTCCGACCCTTCGTGTGGAGTGTCCTTGCATACAGAGGAAACCCACAACAGGCTTGGTATATCCTCGAAATTTGATGGCACCACCCCTTTAATAGACCCGCATGGCCGCGAAAGATTGCAGATTTATTTTTTGGTTTTACGTTAACGTTTTAATTAGATTTACAGGGCTATATAGAGTAATCGAAACTAGTGTACGTTCGAAAGAAGGCTCTTTCGTAATTGAATCTGGCGAAAACGGGATTTTCGAGTTTTCACGCCGCGTAGAGTTTTTCACGCCGGTAATTAATTGGTTTGCATCGGCACCATCTCCACACGCTTACGCCCGCACACGCAGCACTGGCGTTAGTGCGTGTGAAGGACCTCGTTCGTTGTTTCTACACCTTTCATACCATGCGGGCGTCGTTGCCTGCATTGAGCTAATCGTATTCCCGTCCGGTATCGTAACCATAGCCTTAATTTTGCCGTCGGTAGGCGCGCGTCCTCACAGAACGATCTGCCTTTAAAGCAAGTTTAACTATTTAGTTTCCTTGGATTTAGTAAACACTTTGCCGTCTTGATCATGGCATACATAAACTTTAATCCCCGGCACACCGGTTAAACAACGGGTCGGATTTGTTTTTACAAGCAGCGGATCTGTGTATGCCCAGGCGAATACGAGATTCGTCCGTACTATTTGGGTCGTAATCCTAGTGTGTATGCGCTTCACAAATTGGTCAAACCCCACTGCTCACCAATGGTCCGCTAAAAAATGAAGAAATCGCCCACGTGCAAAAAACCTATGTGCCGAAGAAATTGGGGGAAATTTCTATGCTCACCACTGGCCCGCTAAAATTAAAGAGGGAACTCACGTTTGACAAACACCAACTAAGACGTAGCCAACAGTTTGACGAAATTTAATTTGCCGTCGGAATTAAGCCAGTTATAAATATCAGGGCTGCATGTTTCATTCATTCATTCATAAAACTTTGTTAAGAGTCCGGAAGCCCGGACGTTTCAGACCGAGGTGGGCCGCGTCCACATCGGTACCGTCAGGCTGAGCCTTATGGCGCCATCGTGGACCCTCCAGACAGCCCGTAGATGATCTTGATAGGAAGACCATGAGACCATCTTCTGCCAGTAAAGCCATTTTTCTTCGGTGCCGGTGAGAGCCACGGGACAGCCCACCACCTCTATGTACGGAGTGCTTATGGAGTGATATTTGCTTTCCTGGCGTCCCGTTATCTTGCAGTGTTATAGTTGTACCTCGGCTCATGCATAACGGTTAATATTAACTATAGAACTGCGATACACGATCGAATGTTTATGCGGGCGTTTCGCAATTACCTCGTTTCGGGGCCACTTCAATTCCTCATAGAGTGTGCACCCGATGCCTGAATGGAAGGGTAAATATAGACAATGTCGGTAGTCGCATTTGTAAATAAATCACGTTGTAATATGTTCGCCTCATCCAGCACTGTCGAGTAACATAGGAACTTCGCTCCTTGTACAGCGATATCTCTATCAAACTTCTCCATCAAACTTCTTTACGAAAATTCAGTGTCCTAATCCGCCTTTTTAACGATGTGCCCACGCATGCACCCGTCCCCTAGCGGAAAAGTCTCGAAATGTCTCTTCATCTTGGAGGCTTCACTTTTGGCTATACCTGTTGTCCAGGTCCTTACCAAAGCCCTACTGAAACAGCAGAGGGCCGCACAGCAAAATGAAAGAGGCGAATTCATGGTTCCCTTTAGTTCTCCTTTAGCCTGAGGGGGACGGAATCAATGTAATTGCTTTTATAAACATGATACGAAAAACACTTGGCTATCACGAATGAAAGTCACGGCTTCCCTTTTTAACGAACACATTTAAGGGTGAACAAACACAGTTGAATAACAAACGCACCCTCTGAAGTTCCCAGCAGAATAACCCAAATGCACAGTTTCTGTTTCTCGATAAAGCAATTGCGATCGGTGCTCTTTCATTTTATTCGTTTTTTTTTTTTATCATGGAATGCGGATCTCTAATAGGTCCCCACAGACTCGACCGTCTCTGTTGGCCACTGTGGGAGCGAGCTTCCATCGAGCGACGCCACAGGCAAGAATAGAGCAACAGTATAACGGCTTTCAGGGCATTAAGCCAATATAACGAAGAAACGCGTGTGGCGCGAAACGATCTTATGTAGCTGCGAGGGTCTCTTTTTTTTTATTCGCCGATTCGGGAGTGAACTGATGCCCCGTTGGCATGGGGGTCAGTGCAAGAGCAAGGCTGAGACGATGCGGCGATGGGATGAGAGAGGCAGCCGAGGGGTTAGCCGCACTCCGCCGAGCAATCTCGAAGAGTCAGAGTGTTCATATTGCGAGCAACGCCGCCTCCCTTTCAGTGTACTATAGTACCACTGCTGTTTTATAACTGCGAGGGTACTCTCTTCCTTTTTTTTTTTTCATTTGCCCATTTCCTGCTTCATAGCAGTAGTGGCATAAGCGGAAGCTCGGCGACTGTACTGCTACGGCCCGTCGTCTAAATGCATCCCCGCGGCGTCGTTGCTCCGAGAAACTGAGGCCACTGCGTCGGAAATGTGTGCGGAGCACTGATTTGGGGAGCGTGGTGGGAAGCGCACGTTGATGCTCCTCATTCCTCCTCCCCCTCCTCCCCTATACGCGCGGCAGAATCTCCCTTACCCGTCTTCGATCAGACAATGGCTGCATCGTGGTGGCGCGCGTTAGGAAAAGAAAAAAGGCTGAAGGGGTTTTAAGAAATACGAGCCTATAACGTTCTTTATCTCGCCCTCGCCCTCCTTCCCTTGTACATACAGTCTCAAATACAATTATCTTGCCCTCGCAGTGCGCGCGAGTTTCATATTGATTATTGTCTCGCTCTGAAGTGACAGCACCGAGAGACGAAGACGCAGAGTATATGCTATAAAATAAAACAGGCGGCAAAAGGCTGTAGACCATAGTTCTGGAACTCGGTTTGTCTTTCTGTGTTCTTGTGATTGCTGCCCTCGACGCTATAGAAAATTCGTAGCTGCACGACTGCCTACTTTGGTGGCCGAAAAACACAATAAAAATTGAGTACTGATTCCTATGGTGGTTGTCTCGGTTTTGGTTGCGCTTTTGCCTTGCTGCACTTTATCTATCTATCTATCTATCTATCTATCTATCTATCTATCTATCTATCTATCTATCTATCTATCTATCTATCTATCTATCTATCTATCTATCTATCTATCTATCTATCTATCTATCTATCTATCTATCTATCTATCTATCTATCTATCTATCTATCTATCTATCTATCTATCTATCTATCTATCTATCTATCTATCTATCTATCTATCTATCTATCTATCTATCTATCTATCTATCTATCTATCTATCTATCTATCTATCTATCTATCTATCTATCTATCTATCTATCTATCTATCTATCTATCTATCTAATCTGTGCCAATGCATAGTGGGCTTTGTGTACTGCGCAGCTGCATGGCTTGGTTCCAATCCCGGATAGATAGGTAGGTAGGTAAACAACTTTATTGATTCATGAAATAATCATGTGAGGGGGGTGGAGGGAGGGATCGCGGGATTGAATCGCGGCCGCGGCGGCAGCAGTTTCGATGGAGGCGAGAATGCTCGAAGCCCGCGTACTTAGATTTAGGTGCACGTTACAGAACACAAGGTGGTCAAAACTTCCGGAGCCCTCCACTACAGCGTCTCTCATAAACATATCGTGGTTTTTGGGACGTTAAACTCCAGCAATTATTATTATTATATGAGGGAGGGGGGGGTGCAGGAGGAAGCCGGACGACGACGGGCCCTCGGGCTGCTCTAGATGGCCAGACGCTTCTGTGCTTTCGGCGACCCCTCTGGCCCAGCCCATTGTCCGGAGCTGTAGCTTTGGTTGCGAGTTGCGCAGAGCCGCCTCCCATCGCTCCTAGTGTTCTGACCCTTGCCACGGGTGCGTGGGCTTGTTAAGGCAATTTAGAAAGACCTGATTAAAGTCGACTCTAGTGCTAGGACACAAGTTGAAGCGAGGAGAGGTTTCGCCATTCGTTATAAGGGAGAAAAGGAAAGGAGTCATGACTAGGGCCGTTTGAAGTCTTTGAAGTCGTGACTATGGCCGTTTGAAGGCCAGGTTTGAAAACCTGGTCACTTCTGGAAAGAGATTTATGCGGTCGGGATACGTTAGGCGGGAACTTCTTTAAAACATTGTGACAACGGGGTAACTGAGGAGTCGATCCTTGGCAGTGCGAAGCTAAGGCAGGTCGCTTTGAGCCCCGGTTGACGAGAACGCGGCCGCTCATACCCAAGCCCAGATAGATGTACAACGGAACGTAATATCATCAAAAGAA
>JALIZH010028635.1:0-13334 GCA_030522465.1 Rhipicephalus appendiculatus | reverse complement strand
TGTGGCAAAAACGGACCTGCCAAGTGAGTGTATTCAACTTGCCTGTCAGGCAGAAGGTGAAAATGGAAATTTGCTAGAGAAATCGATCTGCACTCCATCTGTCATTACCTGCAGCAAACATACCGTCTCCAGTGCTCGGTTGCATTAGCTTCAGTTGAAGCGGGTCGAGGCCACGCAGTGGAAGTTAAAGGGATACTGAACAAAAATTTGAAAACACTGAAATTCAACTCGGACGACACGACTGTTCCTATACACAGCGTTTATTTCACGTAATTTCGAGCATTTGGGCCGTATTTTTTAGTGGATTGTGAGAGTGCGGCGGCTGCACGTCCTGCCTTGCCACTTCCCCTTTGTCCACCTCTCCGCCTTGTCCCCACATGGGAGGCAAAATAGCACTTCTTCCTCAGAAACCACTTCAATTACCGAGCGTGTCGCGAGCGCGTAAAGATACAGGTGCGAGTGACGAGTGGTTCCACAAGTGGTGATTTTGACTTAAGATTCGAGAAGCCTCCAAAAACGGAGGCTTCTCGAATTTGCCACACGAATTTGCCACGTCTACGAATTTGCCACAAATGGCAAATTCGTAGACGTGGGCACAAGCTCTGTTTAGAAAAACAAACAAACGGCCGCGAGCGCGGCTATGGCGTTGTTGGCTGCCGGTTGAGAACACGGCTTGCAATGTTGATTGGTAAGCGATTTTGCAGTAAGCACGGTTGGTGAGTCAGTATCCGGCGGGTTTCGTGTAACTTCCTCTCTAGTTCATGCCGCACTAGACGTGCCAATTGGCGAAAAATGCATTAAATTCACTATTTTCTGCTAGTCTGTGGCTGAAGTGAAGGCTGTTTCAACAAACCTCAGCACCCAGTTTTTCAGTAGGGCTATTTATCTCGGCGACGAAATTTTTTGTTCAGTATGCTCACATGCCTAATGGGTGAAATGCTGAAATGCATGTCTACTTGCTTTTGCAGGTAACTGCATGCAAAAATGATTTGATATTGTTGAAATTTAGATGGCATCTGCTGCATGTTCTCCACTGTCCGTAATGTTTTGTGGAAGGAAAACCTCAGCTGTGATATTATCTATCATTGCACTGACATTCCAGCCGTTGCAGTTTTTTGTGGTGTGAGCCTTCCCGAAGTTATTCCTAAAAGCATTAAACGTGCATTGTGCATTTCAGCTTTGTAAGAAGTTAGGTGACAATTTGTTGGAACGGTAGTCCTACCTTAGTTCCTCTGTTGGTAGTTAGGCTGTATAAGGATTACATAGCAGAATCTTTGCAAATGTATATTTAGTGCTAGTGCTTCCTTAGTGGGCCTAGTCAGCTGCCGTAGTTCATCGATAGGCATTTCTTAATGAACAGAAATGGATCTGAAGTCAGCACAAATCTGCAACAAACATATTGAACTTAGCTTATCAAATTAGGGAATCTTGTAATGAATTGTTTCTCTTTTTGCCCTGCAGTGCTGCCGAAAGCCTTTTGGAAAAGGAAGCGAAGCAGGTCGCCCTGAACATCAGGCTTTTGCTGGTCACAGAAGACCAAGCTGAGACGAGGACAGAAAAAATAAATAGAGAAGTCATTTTTCAGTTCTAAACTACTGTGCAAGCCTGTTGCTTTTGCCCATGGCCACGTAAAAGTTCATGTTTTCATCCACAATACATTTAATAACAAAAAGAGGGATTACACGAGGTCCCGTCATGCAAAAACACACCAGCCCGGTTCTTACCAAAAACACGCCAGCCCGGGTCCCACCAGAACACGCCAGCCCGGGTCCCACCAAAACACGCCAAACCGGTCGTATACGCCAAACCGGTCGTATACGCCAGACCGCCAGAAACCGTGTCTGAATTCCCGCTCTGGCGGAAACGGGAAAAATACGCCAGACACGGACTGGTGTTTTTTTTCGACTGGGTATCGTTCTTCGTGTGACATTTCAATTTCTTGCTATCGCATTCATTGCTTGGCCTTTGTGGCGAAACTGAATTTTTTGGCGCTCTTCATGACGCCAGAATGGTGATTCACATGACATAATTAGGGCACATACTCTCGACTGGTCTATAGAGAAGTGTCAGTTGTAATGTAGTTTTTTTTTATTATCGCACGTAAAAACAAGGACAGAGAAAGGCGTGACACACACATAGCGCCTGCGTGTGTCACGCCTTTCTCTGTTCTTGTTTTTTTTCGTGCGCTAAAAAAACTACAGTATGACATACCAACACACCCAAAACGCCACGTTATTAAGAGTGAATTGTATATTATCTCCTACCCTGTTTTGCCATGCAATCGCCCACGTGTTCTACCTCCTCTAGCAAGATCATCGTACGCGATGAACTGATTTCGCCCCATTTTGGGAGCTTCCGATTGCGCAAGCGCAAATAACAGCGTGTAGCCGACAAGCTTGAAATCCTGATAGGCTCAACGCTCAGCGCTAACATTGCATGTACACGTGTTTAATGAAGAAATAAGTGTCGAGGAGATGTCGCCTGTAAGAATTGTAGTGAGGGAGAACGAAACCAATGGAAGAAGTGCCGGATTATTTGATTCTTCCAATAGACGAATTCGTTATAGCGAAGACGATGCAGCTCTCCAAAAAAGGAGAAAGAAAAAAGCCAGCTTGCTTCCACAGCTTATGTATATTGTTTTTATTGCGATAAAAATTGTAGGGATACTCCGTACAGGTTTTCATCGTCGCCGTCATTTCCCGTATAACGTCCAAGTCATTAACTTTTGTACACACATCGTATGCTGTACGCGCTAGTAAAAGCTCGCGAGCGCTAGCCAGAAACACGGCTGAAGCATAAATGAAAGAAGCTGCCCATCTCCGTTGCACGGAGGGCGCGTGCGATAATATCATTCCGCGTGCGAGGCCTACCGTCGATTGCTCTTCAACCAGACAGCAAGCGCCTTGTCTGTCTTTCGCTGGACCAATGAGTATGAATGGACGCCGCAGTAAAGGGGCTCCATGGCTCGAGCCGCAACTGTGAACTTTGACTATTAGGGCGCGGTCATGAGAGCTGGCGAGCGCGCTAACTCGGCAGGGATAAGAAAAGGGCTCGTATATTCTTCTATGCGCTGTGATCTCACTGCTTCGTGCTGCGAGCACTGATACGGCAAACTGCACGAAAACCACTTCTTTCACGTGAACGGGCCGCATTCCCTAACACCAGTATTTTGAAGTTTCATGAGATCAGATGAAAAAGAGTTAGCTGCTATCCTTGGTTCATTATAACATTACGACATGTTGCTATCGCATTCACTGCTTCACCCTTACGGGGAAACGGATTTTTGTTTTCTTCTCAAAAATTCGAGCGTCAAACTTCTCGCCCGACCAACTATTGAATACCCCCCCCCCCCCCTCTCCGCGCCGCGCCGCCGCCGATCCGATGAACCCCGCGCCGTTGACGCGCCGCCGGCGATTTAAGGACCGGCGCACAGGTCTAGTTGGAAGTCAGCGCTTGACCCATGGTCTGTGTTTTTTCGTCGTCCTTGTTCCCTTCGCGCTGTTACTTTCTTTGCTCGACAAGAAGGCAGTACGCCGGTTTCTCGGTTTTTGCGCTTGTCCACACTTCGTGAAAAACTTCTACATAGCCGCACCACCATCAGCAAGAAGGCAGTACGCCGCATTCTCGGTCTTTCTGCCTGTGCACACTTCGTGAAGAACTTCTACATCGCCGCACCACTGCGCCGATCGACAAGGCAGTATGCTAGTTTCTCGGTATTTGGGCTGATTATCCACGCGTGAAAAACTTCTACATCGCAGCAGCACTGCGCCCATCAACAAGAAGGCATTTGTAACAACTTCATGAGGGCTATTATCCAGATGGGGTGTACGTGACCAACCAGCTACCTTAGTCGTGGCCATGGTGCTGCGTCTGTTCGGGTCCAGCGCCACCGATTACTGAGGGCGTGGCATCGGTGATACGTTGGGCGCAGCGTGAGCCTCCGCGTTCCTGAACGGGCAGTTCCTGGACTGCTCGTGTGCTGTCGTACGTCATCGTGCACTAAAAGTGCCCGCTGCAAGCTTGTGTCGTGTACACCTTCCACGGTACCGTCAGTGACGTGCGACGAAATTCATACACTTCCAGATAGTGAGGACGGCAATTCTAAAGGTTTAAAGCCAAGGAATATATGACTAACCCAGTAAAAATGTCCTGTTAAATATGAAAAGTACAATACGGTGCAGAAATATTTGCCAGAATAGACTGCAGACGTGGAGTTTAAATATGCAACTGTTGTCCGCTCGAAAATGAATATGCTAAACTTTTTATCTAGGCACGCTTGTAGTAGAAACAATGCCATGCATTGCAATGCAATCGACGGGCCATACTTATCTTCCGTTAGGAAGGGGTGCCGCAGAAAAAAAAACATTGTGTTAATCATAGTCGAATCCATTTCTTTTGCCCGTGGCATAGAGAGGTTATGGTTGCGGATAAACTCACCAGTGAAGGTTCCGCGGTGTAGTACAGGCAACTATGGTTCCAAGCAGAAGACGGCTGTGGTTGTTTCCACTTAGGTTCGGTTGTGGTCAGAATCACGATCATACTTGCAATGCTGCGTAATGGAAGATAAGTGATGGCGAAGTGCAGTGAAGTACTAGTAAATTCCTCTACAATAAAAAAAGAAGTACCTAACAGTGTAATTTCATGTATGGAGTCGCATCAAATAGGCTTATGCTTACTGCCTGCCGACCAAGAGCTCCAGCTGAAACTCAGAATCTTATCGTCCCATGCTCAACGAAAGATCATGCCGCAATATACGCCTACAGCGAATATTCTGATCGCATTACTGAGTTAACATCCTATATCCAGTCAGTCAATTAAACGAAGGTTAGGTTTCCTGTTAATAACCTGCCTTATATCCTGGATTTGCGTTGACAGTGCCAGTTTTCATTACAGTCTCCTCTTCCTTCTTTCTTCCGCAGGCTCTGCTGTATAGCGGCGACTTGATTCAGTCACGTTCCCCAGCCATACTAGTCATTTCCTTGAAACCAAAGGAAGCGCCCAGATAGCGAAGATGTTTCCCAAAATGTTCTTTAACAGTGTTTAACGGAGCCACGCCGCCATGTTGGCCTCTCAAACATGGCATACCTAACAATTATATTGAAATACACCGCTTCGATAGCTCTACTAACACAAACAACGCTCATGCTGTGTCCTTTTATTGCGATAGCAATTATATGGACACTCGCGGCTGGTTTTCGGCGTCGGCGTCGGCGTCATTTGCCGTATATGTATCTGTATATATATAACCGGGCCCACCGGTCGTTCGTGAGCGTGAAAAGACGCGAGGGGGGGCTCCCTCGCGCGACCTTCGATTTTACGAGCGGGGCGCGCGCGTTATCTCCCCTTCTCGGCGGCCGACAGCGGACGGGGGGGGGGGGGGCGACGTTCGATTTTACGAGCGCGGGCGAGGGCGCGCCCTTTATCTCCCCTTCTCATCTGCCCTTCTCGGCGGCCGGGCCGGCGTACCCTTCTGCGTGCTGCGCTCTCAACGCGAAGAGAATTCTCTTAAACAAGCGTTTTCTAGAGTTGCGTGAGATCGGATCCTAAAAGAGTTAGCTGCCAGCCTCACTTCGTATAACATTACAATTTTTTGCTATCGCATTCATTGCTTCACCCTTGCGGTGAAACTGTGACTTTTTGTTGTGCCGCCGTCGTTTTCGTGCTAGTTTTCCAAATAAATGTCGATTCTAACTCGCCCACCTGTCTACCCTGTACAGGCAAGAAATATCTATTTTCGAGTAATTTACCAAGTCTGCCAAGGTGGATCAGTGGTTACGGTGCTCGGCTGCTTACCCGAAGGTCGCTAGTTCGATCTCTGTCGCCACGGTCGAATTTCAGTGGACGTCAAATGGTAGAGGCCCGTGTACTGTTCCATATCCATGCACGTTAAAGAAGACCGGATGGTCGAAGTTTCTGGAGCCCTCCATTATGGCATCCCTCATAATGATATCGCGGTTTTTGGGTGTAAAACCCCATATAATATTGTGAGTAATTTGCTAATAGCTTTCGGCGCTATACTTTCACACCGAACCCTGCCGGCGCACGCATTCAGAGCCCCATAACACCGAGGTGTGGTGGCCCTTGTCCACTGACTTCACATCCTACATCATCTTTCCTCCGACGCCTACTTGTACTCCCCATTACGCGTGGTACAAGCGGCGAAAGTTGTTTGGTGGCGTCCACGCCATGGCCGGCGTCCGAAATTTGACGCGAGCCGACAAAACACCACGACCTTACATATGGACGCCCCGCCAGAGCCGCCCGCAGTGACTACTTAAAAAAATTGCATAAGTGATCTTTGTTAACCACTTAAGCATAATATAAAAAATAACCTCGAAGAGCGCTCACGACGGTGAACCATGAATTTATATAAACTGTGATGACGAAGAACGACACCGGCGCTCTGGCGCGCGGGCAGCTAGCGCGAGAAAGAGAAAGACGAGGCAGACAATAGAACAGCTGGTCCAGGAACGGGTGCTGTCTCCGTCTCTGTTCTTTACAATGGCGCAGTCTACGGAACCTGAACCGTCCGCCTGAAGCCATCTGCCTTCGTGGGTCATCGGCATCGGGGTCTCTCCATCTGAGGAACGCCGTCCACGCTTCATCGCTCATGGACACGACGACCCTGCGGCTGCCGGTAGGGACCTACGCCACCATTCGACGACGGCGTCCAAGCCGTCTCGATGGCCAGAAGGCAGATTTACCCCGTCGTCGTCAAGACAGCGCCCAGCTTTCTGCTGCTCGGGAACGCTGTTCACGCTTCCCGAGGCGACAAACTCCCACTCAGGACTTCCTTGGCTCCTGAGATGCAGAAGTGCGCTGTCCAAGCTCCTTTTGAGAAGGATCCCGCCGCAGTGAGCAAAGTCCCGACCTCATCCTCCTCCGCGTGCGCATTACCTGAAAGCGCCGCCGAGTTTTCCCGTACCATCTCGCGACTCCGCGTCACGGTCAGCGCCTTGACAGCGTCGAGCTCTGCGCTGCTTCCTGCGATCATGCCGCCATCAACGCCATTTTGGATGTAGCCGCCTCACACGACCTTGAGGCCGCCTCACACGAGCAGCGCAGAGAGTTCCGGTGTACCCTCACGAAGCTCTCGCACCAACTGGGCTGCTTCGCGTTGGCGCTATCTGGAATTTCGCCGGCAATCCCAACATCACCGGCTGCCTGAGAGTTAACGGCGTTCCACGGCTTTGAGCAAGGCGCCGCAAACCGGGTGGCGACCACGAACGCTATCGGAGCTCGCGAGGACTGGACGAACCAGCCGACGTGGTGTGTGGCCATACACCGCCTTCGAAATGGTGCCGCGGCGTGGCACAAGTACGAAGGCGTGAGGCAGCAGTCATGGGCGGAGTGGAGCCATAAGCTCATACCTACCTTTGGACCGATTGACTACCACCT
The DNA here is from genome assembly GCA_030522465.1 of Rhipicephalus appendiculatus. Lineage (NCBI taxonomy): Eukaryota > Metazoa > Arthropoda > Arachnida > Ixodida > Ixodidae > Rhipicephalus > Rhipicephalus appendiculatus. The sequence continues at coordinate 5,936 of JALIZH010028635.1, read as the reverse complement.
CGCTGCTACCACCCAGTTTAACCTGACCGCGACCGAAGATGGAGCTCGAGGGTAGTTATCAGGGAGTAGGTCTCTTCGCCACAGCAACTCAGCAACGCTGCCTACTTGTCGGTGTCTGCTGTGAGCGCAGCACAACTCGATACGCTCAACGTAGTCTTCCCCATGAAGAGTTGCCCTTCAGGTGAAACTCACCGATGCGAACGCGGATGGTACGGTGGGTTGCTTATCGATTTACTTGGTGGTGATAGTTCTAACACAAGACATGCGCAGTACACACTGGCTCCCTCAGGTCATGATGTTATCAATATTATATGTATATATATATGCAATGTAATGATGACAGAGCGGCGCTTGGGCACGGGCGCATGCTCGGCTAGAGAAAGAGGAGAAAGAAGTCAGATAAAGAACAGCCGGCCCGCAGCAAGGGTGCTGTCTCTGCGTCTCTCTTATTCCTTACAATGGCGCAGTCGACGAAGACGAAGTTCTACGTCTACGATTCTTCGTCCATGGCAGTCACCAACGTGCACCAGCAGTAAGTGCTGCTTAAGGACGGCGTCAAGGCCTCCTCGGCACCTGCGCGCCTGCCGCCACTGCCACCACCGTTCGGGGACGGCGTCTAGGCCGCCTCGAGGGCTCCATACCACTGCAGTGACGCGGTGTTCACGACAAGGGACGCCGTCCACGCGTCCTGGACCATTTATCCAGCGACCGTGAGTACTGGGACCGCCGCGCACTCCGCGAACCCCGCCCAGGGTTCGTCGGGCGCCTCCACCGACTGCGGCTCGGAACTCTTGCGTGCTCTCATGGAACTATCTCGTCAGCTCCACAACGGGTCGTCGCTGAACTCCGGGTACTCGCCTGCCGCTTTACTATCGTCGGCTCTTTGGGCAGTGCCGGTGTTCCGCGGCTTCCAGGACGACGTTTTCTTCCATCAGAGACCATCAATTCTCTCGGCACCCTCCATTCCTGGCCGGAATATTGAAAGTGGCTGATTGCGATTGACCACCTTTGCGATGCCGCCAAGGCATGGCACGCCTATGAAGGCGTCAGGCAGCCATCTTGGACGGAATGGTGTGCAAAAATCACACGTCTTTTTCGTCCTCTTTCCCATGCCTGTGACCCTATCTCCTCAGGCCCACCCTCGACCGTGGATGGGGCCTGTGAGGCGCACCACCTCCACGGCGCAGCTCGGGCGGCGTCTCCAAACCTGCCCTCCGCCGGAGATCAAGCTCGTGAGGCGCAGCGCTTCGATGATGCAGCTGTGCCCTTGACCAACGTGACCTCACTCAACCATCGAGCTCATGTGCGGCACCAGCACGATGCGCCATCGGTGCCCTCCAGCCCCACGACAGAGGGCTCCTTGGGCAGCCCTAAAATCAAAGTCGGACGCCGTCACACGATCGCGAACAACGGACTTGACCTCTTCTTACAGCCAGCGCAGAGAAAGGACCTCCCGCCGTGTTTGGGTGACCAGATCGACGACGTGATGCCACTACATGCACGACATCGAGCCGCTCAAAACCGAACGCGCCCGCTTCCAACGGTGCAGGTCCGCGTCGACGGAATCGGTGAGCTCACGGCTGTTGTGCAAACTGGAGCTCCACGTTCTGTGCTGCATCGGCGATATGCCCCAGTCGCCCTCCAGCCTTGGTCTGAGGCACCCCCTGCGCGGCCTCCGCGGGGACGCGTTGCCTGTCGGTGCACTTGGGTTGCAGATACACACCGAAGCCGGGAGCAAGTTCCTTGCCGCCGTTCCAGTGTTCGAGAATTTGCACGCTGACATGGTTTTGGGAGCTGACTACCTCTTGTCTGGTGAAGTTCAGCTCGTCATTGATGGCGGCAGAGTAAAGCCCGCTCTTTGACTCCGAGCATTTTCTCGGCCCCAAATCACCCATTGGAAAGACCGCATCCACAGATGTCCAGCAACAAGAGCAACCTCAGTGAGCAGCCGGAGGCATATCTACCGACTTCACGGCAGTCATTGGCCGAGTGTGCGAGTGCTGCGTTCCAGAAGTCCATGGCTGCCGAGGACACATTCATCGAAGGTGTCACTGTTTCTCCAGGATCTGCCGGCCGCAGCATGGCCGAGGCTACCGATGCGCCGCGGGCAGATGAAACCAGTATCGGCCCTTCCGACCACTTAGCGTGCGATTCTGCTACAAGCGACGAAGAGTTCATTCTCACTTCCAACGTACTACCTGAGTCCCCTAGGGATCACCACGAGGTGGTCTGTGTCTCCGTGGAACCCGACGCTCATCGGGCAGGTGGTGACCAGCTAGCACGAAGCGGCGATAAGGTACCTTCGTACCACCCCGGCGTCTGCAACGTGTGGTGTAGCGATGGTGGCGTTAACTCGTATGACCGTGGTACGGGACCACCAGAGAACATCTTTCTTCTTTGCAGCCACGGAACAGGAAAGTGTTGTGATGGCAGCCCAGAAGCTGCTCCGCCAAGCCATGAAGGCCTGATCTCGCAGCCCGACCGAACTCAGAAGCATTCGTTTGACAACTATGTGCCTGTCCAGCACGCTGACATGAACAAACGTGGTTTAGACTTAATCACGGGACAGCGACAGCGTAATCTCCTACTGGGCGTGCGACGACCGGCACTACATAGCCAATGGCGTCCACCGGAGCCGTCATCGCCCGACTTCCAAAGCGAGCTGCAGCGTGGTCGTGACCGGCCTCAGCGAGGCAGCCAATGTCGCCCGCCAGAAGTATCAGTGCTATTAGCATCTGTGCTACCCATGATGGTTCAGAGCCCAGGACGTCTGAATGTTTTCAGCTGGGAGGAAACGACCTCCGCCAGAGAAGGGCCATTTTTGGCAGGACTTCATGCTCGCAGCGTGGCCGAATGTAATGATGACAGAGCGGCGCTTGGGCACGGGCGCATGCTCGGCTAGAGAAAGAGGAGAAAGAAGTCAGATAAAGAACAGCCGGCCCGCAGCAAGGGTGCTGTCTCTGCGTCTCTCTTATTCCTTACAGTATCTCTCTCTCTCTCTCTCTCTCTATATATATATATATATATATATATATATATATATATATATTGTTACGGGGAGAATGACCTGAATGACCGACCGCTGGCCCAGACAACCGTTGTAAAGCATCGAATCAACACCGGTGATGCTAACCCGATACGCCGACGACCCTATCGTGTTTCCTCTACTGAGCGCCAAGTGATTCAGAAAGAAGTCGACAAGATGCTGGTCCGAAACATCATTGAACCTTCTTCAAGCCCTTGGGCTTCCCCCGTTGTGCTCGTCAGGAAGAAGGATAACAGCTGGCGCTTCTGTGTCGATTATCGAAATCTCAACAAGGTGACAAAAAAAGACGTGTACCCCCTGCCAAGGATAGATGACGCCCTCGACTGTCTCAGTGGTGCAAAGTACTTCTCTTCGATAGACCTTCGTTCCGGGTACTGGCAGATTGCAGTTGATGAAATGGACCGTGAAAAGACCGCATTTATTACACCTGATGGCCTTTATCAATTTAAAGTGATGCCATTCGGGTTATGCAACGCCCCAGCGACGTTTGAACGAATGATGGACGCTCTTCTTCACGGTTTCAAGTGGTCAATCTGCTTGTGCTACCTCGATGACGTCGTTGTCTTTTCGCCAACTTTTGAGACACACATCGAGCGCCTATCTACTATTCTTTCTGTGTTCCGTAAGGCAGGACTGCAGCTCAACTCCTCGAAATGCCACTTCGGTCGCCGGCAGCTGACTGTCCTCGGACACCTTGTCGATTCCTCCGGTGTTCGTCCCGATCCAGAGAAAGTTCGCGAAGTCAAAGATTTTCCTGTGCCGACGTGTTCTAACGACGTTCGAAGCTTTGTAGGCCTGTGCTCCTACTTTCGAAGATTTGTGCACAATTTCGCTGACGTTGCACGCCCTCTCACAGAGCTCCTCAAGAAGGATGTGGCTTTTGTCTGGGGTCCTGAACAAGCCAGTGCATTCGATGAACTGATCATGCGCCTCACGTCGCCACCGATTCTCGGTCACTTCGATCTGTCCGCTCCAACAGAAGTGCGCACCGACGCCAGCGGCCATGGCATTGGCGCTGTTTTGGCTCAACAACAGCATGGTAGCGACCGCGTCATTGCATACGCTAGCCGTCTGTTGTCACCAGCGGAGCGTAATTATTCGATTACCGAACGCGAATGCCTCGCGCTCGTCTGGGCAGTGGGCAAATTCCGCCCCTATTTGTATGGAAGGCAGTTCACCGTTGTCACCGACCACCACGCCTTATGCTGGCTCTCATCGTTAAAAGATCCTACTGGACGGCTGGGTCGGTGGGCCTTACAGCTCCAAGAATACTCATTCACCGTCGTCTATAAGACTGGTCGCCAACACGCGGACGCTGATTGCCTGTCGCGGCACCCAGTGGACCCACCAGGTCTTCCTGAGAGCGGCGAGTCTACATGCGTGTTAACACTTTCAGCGTTTACAAACATCGGAGACGAGCAACGACGTGATCCTCACTTGAAAGACATCATTAACCGGCTGGGTGACCCCTCAAGTCCTCCCTCTCTCCGTATGTTCGTGCTCCAAGATGGCATCCTATATCGTTATAACATGCATCCTGACGGACCAGACCTACTGCTGGTCATACCTACGCATATGCGTCGGACTGTTCTCGCGCAGTTGCACGACATTCCTACCGCTGGTCATCTGGGCGTCTCAAGGACTTACGACCGTGTTCGACGTCGCTTCTTTTGGCCCGGTATTTACCGCTCCGTTCGTCGATACGTGGCTTCGTGCAAATCGTGTCAGCAACGCAAAACACCGACCACCCTTCCAGCAGGACGCCTTCAACCCATAGAGATACCATCTGAACCATTTTACAGGGTTGGTCTTGACCTCCTTGGCCCTTTTCCTATGTCCATCAGTGGAAACAAGTGGATAGCTGTTGCCACCGACTACACCACTCGGTATGCCATCACACGGGCTATCCCTACCAGTTGTGCAACTGACGTCGCTGACTTTATCCTCGAGGACGTCATACTTCGCCATGGCGCTCCTCGACAGCTCATTACAGACCGGGGTCGATACTTTCTATCAAAGGTGGTCCAAGATATCTTGCACTCTTGCGCTACAAAACACAAGTTCACCACTGCGTATCACCCGCAGACCAACGGACTAACAGAGCGGCTCAACAGAACGCTTACAGACATGCTCGCCATGTATGTTTCGCCAGATCATCGTGACTGGGATGAAGCTTTGGCGTTCGTTACATTTGCCTACAACACGTCTTCATCTAAGCTGTCTTCCTCTTCAGCTGCGACAGCGCTTCGTAGCAATATATATATATATGTATTATTAATGAGAACTAACAGACAATAATGCCAAGGAAAGCATAGAGGACGTTATTAGAAGTAAGTGTAATGTAAATGTGAAGAATGAAAAGTGGACGAAAAAGATAACTTGCCACCGGCAGGATCCGAACCTGCGACCTTCGAATAACGCGTCCGATGCTCTACCACTGAGCTACGGTGGCGGTCATCCCTCCGTACACTTGATAGGGTATATATGTGCATTTAAACGTGGGAGCGTCAGTCAGCGCCGCCTGTTGCCATTACGGCGAGTGTGGAACACTCTTTTTGCCTGTAGGCGTCACGTAGTACGTGATCTTATTAAGAGCTGGCAGCTGACTAATAATCCCTCGCATACCACCTGAAGGCAACAAGTCTGCCAGAACGAGACCCTCGCTATGAACGAAGGAAAGAAGTGTGAACTAAATGGCTCGTTTCTTTGTTAAACACATTATTAATGAGAACTAACAGACAATAATGCCAAGGAAAGCATAGAGGACGTTATTAGAATAACGTTATTCGAATAACGCGTCCGATACTCTACCACTGAGCTACGGTGGCGGTCATCCCTCCGTACACTTGATAGGGTATATATGTGCATTTAAACGTGGGAGCGTCAGTCA
>JALIZH010028634.1:0-18649 GCA_030522465.1 Rhipicephalus appendiculatus | reverse complement strand
GAGTGGTACTGTACAAGTATCCCGGTGTAACAATAACATCGGACGTTAACTGGAAATCTTACATTACCAACTACAATGTCACTTCTAATGCATTGAAAAAAAACTTGTTTTCTTAAAAGGTGTCTGCAACTGGTACCAACTAACGTCAAATTTTTGGCTTACAAGACATTTATTGGTCCTGTTCTTGAATATGCTAACGTCGTATGGATTCCGCACACCAAAACGCATATATGTAAATTGGAAAGCATCAGAGAAAGGCGATTATAATTAGTCATAAAAAAGTACCGGAGCAATGACTCACCTACGTTTCTACCGGCAAGGTGAATGATTTCAACATTGACTATTCACGCAAAACGATGTCGTCTGAAAATTCTCCACCATGTAATACAGAAACGACTAAAATTAGACGCTTCAAAGAATGTCACATTTACTAAATCCCTCACTGTCCGCCTTTTCATTCATACGCACTAAAGGAGTTCTTTAGCAATAATGATACCCTTCGTTTTTCTTTTTCCCGCGTGCTTTCCATGAGTGGAATTACATAGATCCATACATTACTAACACCGTATCAGAGTCCGATTTTCTTAAGTTATTGGAAGATCTCATAAATAGCCAGAACATAGCCTTTGTGTAATTACATTTTTCAATTTCCATTTATCAGTAAGGTAGCTCTCCAGGCAAGCTGGCTTATAGTAATCGGAAGACCACAACAGCGAAAAATCACACGAAGACACCGAAGGAGAGCAACCAGAAATGACACGCGCTGGACTTACAAATGAATGTCTATTGAAGAAATGCACACACCTCATCACACGAATCAGCATCGCATGCGTAAAAGCCCAATCGAGCCACGTCATAGTTACACACATACAGAGTAGAAAGGATGAAACGTGTTAAACACAGAAAAAAAAGCCGGCGGATCCCACGCACTGTGGGAATCGATGTAATGCGAAGCAGCCAGGAAGGAGCACACCATGCTTTACATAATTTGCGTGTCATGTTTTACATGTTAGGACCTATCATTTATGTTCGTCATAGATTCACGTCGTGCAATACCAATTTTGGTGTATATCCAGCTCGCGAACTGGACGCAAGCGCACCATGAGCGTGGCATGTATATGGCGTTGTAGATGACATACATGCCAAGATTTTCATGTTACCACCTGTCACTTATGTTCATTATACAGTCATGTCACTCAATACCAAATATGGTGTATATCAAGCTAACGAAACGGCTGCGCGCGCCATGAGCGTGGAATGCAGGTCATGTCGCTCATGACATGTCATGATTTCCATATTACCACTTGTCATTTATGTTCGTCATACAGTCATGTCACTCAATACCAAATTTGGTGTACCTCAAGCTAACGAAACGGCCGCGAGCACGCCATCAGCGTGGCATGCAAGTCATGTCGCACATGACAAGTCACGATTTTCATATTACCAGTAGTCATTTATGTTCGTCATACAGTCATGTCACTCAATACCAAAATTGGGTGTATATCAAGCTAACGAAACGGCCGCGAGCGCTCCATGAGCGTGGCATGCAAGTCATGTCGCACATGACAAGTCATTATTTTCATATTACCCCTAGTAATTTATGTTCGTCATACAGTCACGTCACTCAATACCAAGTTCGGTGTATATCAAGCTAACGAAACGGCCGTGAGCGCGCCATGAGCGTGGAATGCAAGTCATGTCGCAGATGACAAGTCATGATTTTCATATTACCACTAGTCATTTATATTCGTCATACAGTCACGTCACTCAATACCAAGTTTGATGTATATCAAGCTAACGAAACGGCCGCGAGCGCTCCATGAGCGTGGCATGCAAGTCATGTCGCACATGACAAATCATGATTTTCATATTACCACTAGTCATTTATGTTCGTCATACAGTCACGTCACTCAATACCAAGTTTGGTGTATATCAAGCTAACGAAACGGCCGTGAGCGCGCCATGAGCGTGGAATGCAAGTCATGTCGCAGATGACAAGTCATGATTTTCATATTACCACTAGTCATTTATATTCGTTATACAGTCACGTCACTCAATACCAAGTTTGGTGTATATCAAGCTAACGAAACGGCCGCGAGCGCGCCATGAACGTGGCATGTAAATCATACTTTTCATGACAAGTTAGTCATGATTTTCATGATATGATCAGCCATTTATGTTCGTCATACGCTCATGTTATGCCATACCAAATTGGGTATAAATCCCATTAACGATACGGCCAGGAGAGCACAAAGTCGTAGGCGGCTAGATAGATAGATAGATAGATAGATAGATAGATAGATAGATAGATAGATAGATAGATAGATAGATAGATAGATAGATAGATAGATAGATAGATAGATAGATAGATAGATAGATAGATACGCTCAAACTCGCCGAAGTTCGCTAAGAAATGCTTCGCATTTAAAAATTGAACGCGAAGCTTGCCAGCTGTCTAGAAATGCGAATTCTTTATCTTTGAGGAAAACTGGGATTCGATCACAGATGACGCTTCACGCTGCTTTTTTTTTATTTCAAGAGCCTCACAAGTTTCACGTTCACTCTTGTTTCTCCCTTTGCCAATGACGATCGATGATTTGAAATCTGGGGCGCAGCCACAGCCTTTGCAATGCAGAGGCAAGTTTCTACCAGTGACTGTGGGGAGGAGATTGCGGTTGTTCACGCAGCCTGTCATTCAGGCATCGGCCCGTCGGACCGATGCAGACACATCCGCATGACAAGGGAATTCGGTATACTACCGAAACAGCACATTTCGTGAACGCGTTTGCGTGCTTCTTTCCACAAATGCTGCTTGAATCAGTTTTTTTACACAGCTATGCGCTTGCAAAGCCTGGACAGCTTCCACGCTGCAGGCCACACAAGCCTAACTCCATTCCTGAGACCACCTTCTTGAGACTGTGTGAAATTCCATGCAAATTTGGCATCACCGCTGTGTTACATGCTTTTGGTACACCGCCCAGGCAGCACACAACGTCGGGCCGATATTGGTTTTAAGGCGGCTGTGGGCGGCCCAACCACGGTCCGTCGTTGCCGGCATGGAGCCAATATGGGCGGAGCCTTGGACTTTCGCCGGCAATATTGGGCCGATTTTGCCGTCCTTCAGCCGATGTTGGGCTTTCACCGGGAACATTGGGCCGAGTTTGCCGGCCTCCCGCCGTACTTCCGCCTATATCGGCTTAGCCGATGACTTTCACCGGCAACATTGGGCCGAGTTTGCCGGCGTCCCGCCGTACTTCCGCCGATATCGGCTTAGCCGATGGCTTTCACCGGCAACATTGGGCCGAGTTTGCCGGCGTTCCGCCGTACTTCCACCGATATCACCGTAGCCGATGGCTTTCACCGGCAACATTGGGGCCGGGCTTGCCGTCATTCTGCCTTGTATCAGCTGCTTCAACTGATATCGGCAGCTGAAGGCTTTCACAGGCAGAATTGAGCCTTTTTACCCGTGTTGTTGCCGCTCTTAAAGCAATGCTGGCTGAGTCAATTGTTGGTTATCGGCGAAGCTGGAATACCTTCTTGTCTTCCTTCAGACAGTTATATATTGCCCTATTGAGAACGTCCTCCTGCGTCGTGGCGCTACAGAAGTCGTCGTCACCGACACAGGTACGGATTTTACGGCGGAAATAACGCAAACCATCTTGACATACCAGTCACCGACGGACAACCGCAACTATCACCCGCAGACGAATGGCCTCACCGAGCGGCTAAATAAAACCGTCGCTGACATGCTGGCAGTCTACTGTAGGTTGACGTCGAATACAAGCTTGTAATGCCATAGAGCATTAAGCGCTTGAATATTACTCGCCTAAGCTGCAGAAAGCTGCTACATGGATTGGTGTACTAGCAAAAATAAGAAAGTGCATGCATGCATTGTATCGTGCTTATGCCGCATCTACTATTCGGGGCGCGAAGTAACGCCTAAATAGCTTGCATCCTCTTGTTAGTTTCTGCAAGGATATTAAATAACAGTTATCACTAGCACTGTGGCTTTTCTACCCAAAAAGCGGCCTTCAGACTGACTCACATTAGATGGCCATTTCGTTGACGAGCTGTTCAACGCTACAAAAACTGAACTTACATTCAAAGTACTTCTCTTTCATAAATGTTTTTGCCATTGGTCGTTAGACCTCACTGATATATCCAGCATCAGGATTCGCCCAATCATTCCAGCAGGAATACATTTAGCGGAAGAAGTTTGATGTGAATACTAATTCTGTGCATAAACCGGGCCTTACATCATATTTCTAGCGCTGTATCCTTTACATCCTTTCAGCCGCTGACCGCATGGTGCGAGTGCTTATAAACTGCACGAATAGTTTCCTGTCTGTGGGTGTGCACGTATTTACACACGCGCATGTTGTGGTCAAGCGTAACAAACGCATTTGCTTCAGTGATTTCACATAATTTTGCCTTGTGGAAGTAGTAAAAAGCTCAACAAGGAGTGTTGCTGAGCTAGTTGTTCATTATACTTGAGAAAAATAGGTATGGCGCAAGAAAGACCGGGAAGAAGTGTAGATACGTTTTTTCGGTAAAAACCTTCCAAACCAACTATAGCCCACCAAGACCAACAATCATTAACGAACATACAAACACGTGTTTGACACGTGTTTGCCAGTTCGTGTTTTCACTTTATCGCCGTCTTTTTGTCCCAAACCTATCATTTTGAAGTAAAAATCTCGTTTGCTTCCCACGATTGCTTCCCACGTGCTTTTAGAAACAGTCGCATTTAATGTTACTATAATTGCACGGGAAATACGATAAAAAATGCGGTTGCAACGTGGTGTGCGGAAAGTTTTCACGTAGCGACGCGTTGTAACAAGCGATGCATTGAAAATTCCACGTAGCCCACAGACGACATGCTGTGGAAGGGGGGGAGGGAGGGGACATGGGGGGGGGGGAGGGGGGGGCGCACACTATTGTCGGATGCTGAGCCGGGCTCCTAAGAAGGGAGAATCTGTTTTTTTTTTTCGTCTACTTCAACCTCTACCCCTCCTCCGCCCCCCCCCCTCCCCGCCTTTACTCCTGTCGTTCGGCCTTATTGTCGCGAAACTTGCTTGACCAGGCAGGGATGGGAAGGGTAGCCAGCTCGATGGAAGGATAAGTTGTAGCGAGAGCAGGCTTTTTCGCTCCGGCCAGCAGAATTCTACAAAAAGTGTCGGTGTGTGGACATGTGCGGAGGAAAGTCAAAAACGTGTGCGAGACGGATATGCGGCAAGATTCCAGCACTGTTTTCGGCAGATATCACCGCAGCTAGCAGCCAGCGGCTACGTGCTTCCATATTGGACTCACTCGCTTCATTTAAGGACACGTCTTGACTGCTCTTACGTCTGTCCAGTCAGATTTTTGTTCTCTTTACCGTGCGTTCGCTATTGACCGTGCCTTTTATTCGCTCGTGTTCTTACCGATCCAAGAGCCACACGTGAAAGGTATTCATGCATGCTTCTTTTCCGTTACATTCTTACCTTGGGATAAGCTATGTGTGCGTGCGTGTGTACCTTGTTTAGATGTACAGTATGTGGAACCTTGCGGCACCACTCGCAACGTTTTTCAGGTCGCGTGCTGTAGTTTATTCATGGTTCTGTCCCATAAAGTATGACTTAAAGAATTGTGATTTCCGCTTAAAGGATAGGGGTAATTTAATTTCCAGTCATGTGTTACGATGAACTAACGTTTGTGAACCAACCCAACCTTACTTTTCAGTGAATTTGATCAACATGGGTTGGGGGGGAGGGGGGGGGGGGCTCCTCTCTTAGTAACTAGCTCACGCGTATACATACTCTTCTAGACTGTTTGCCACCCGTAATCTCCCTTTCTCGCCGGGCCGCCTAACATGATCTTTGTTTTCTTCGGGTACATCTTTAATCCGGCTTCTTTCGTTTACATCACCAGTATTTTTTTGTTTCCTGATTCGTCACCGTCACTGCCGAAAAGCGTGATATCGTCCACAAAACAAAAGTACCTATGATATTCTTCGTTAATTCTTAATCATATCTTTTTTTCCGTTCTATGTTTTTAAATATTTATTCTGAATGTGCCGTGAATAATATTGAAATGATTGTAACTCTTCGCCTGACCCCACTCTCGATTCTCAATATTTTCGTGTTTTTCATGAGGAATACGGTGGCTGTGGGATCGTTTTAGATGTTGGCTACGGTATCTATAGATGTTTAGGTGTTCCTTTATGGCATCATTATTCCGGAACTGCTGGCGTGTTTTCATATGTGTGAATAAATTTCTGTTTACCACTTTGCAAATGTGTTGCTCCTTCATTACCGAGACGCATGCGTAATTGATGCAGCAGGACTTTCATTCTTTTAGTTGTCTTGGAGACAATATTGACTTTCCTTCTCGGCCTTGCACGGTTCCACAGAATTTTGGGTCTCAATGCTACGCTAAGACCCCGAATAGGTCGTTCTGCTTTCGAAGTATTTACCGAATACGGCGCCAACGGTAGTCGATGAATGCCGTTGTGCCGCGAATAGGTTTCTTTAGCACTGCTGACTTACAGTGCAGTAATCACAGGAACACCGAACTATGCATGGTCGGCGCGCAGCCGTTTCACTTTATAACATGCGTATCAGCCTTTCTAATCAAGCTACTGTACGCATCGAGCAACTACCACCGGTGTCCCCATCTAAACTGGCTACGAGCAGACTACGACGGCACAATATATTACCTTACTCACCGCATGGTAAATTACCATAATAACGAGTGCTAACCGTCGCACCGGCGGCTTCCCGACGTCGGCGTGGCTGACACCACGCCGGCATCAGCCAGCTTACATAAGCCCAATCACGGCTTTCCATCATCGGTTGAATAACGGCAGGCCGGTCTCGGACCGACGCTGGCAAGCCGTCATCGGCCGAACGCCGGCTAGCCCTCATCGGCCCAACGCCGGCTAGCCCTCATCGGCCCAACGTCGGCTAGCCCTCATCGGCCCAACGCCGGCTAGCCCTCATTGGCCCAACGCCGGCTAGCCGACATCGGACCGATGTGGGTGAAAGTAGCGCGAGCGTCATTTGCCGACATGGGGCCAATATTGCCGCCGACGTTTGCCGACGTTGGGCCGAGATCGGTCCAATGCCGGCGTGCTGCCTGGGCGCCTACTGAGATGTCCGTCTTCTTAGTTTTTCCTTACAGCTTTTGAAAGTAGTTTTGAGCCCTTGCTTTGGTGTCATTAGCGCTTTTTTATTTGTTTTATTGTCTTTGTACCTCTCTTTGTAGGCATGTCTGCTTGTAATTTATACTTTGTTCCGCAGCGGCAATATGGAATGCGCTACTCATCAGATGTTTCCGTAAGCAATAAAAATCTTTTATTGCTGCGCAATTAGTCTGTATTCTGAGAAACTGAAAACTCGGAGCGCGCATCACGGCTGGCCAGCCGAGGCAGCCGAGCGAGAGGGAGCCAACGGATAGTGAGGTATTCCACCTCATCTCACGTGACGCGCAGGCCTGAAAACTTGTCTAGGAGGTGTTGGTATAGCAAGTGATAGATCGCAAAACTGAACACAATTCGTCCATCGCAGCTGGATATCATAAACTGGCGCAATATAACAACTATAAATGAAAACAATTCAGGTAATTGGATTGGGTGGGTAACCTTTGCCTCAGAAACATAGTGAGCACAACAAGTGAACACGGTTAACAACAGAGCGATTTGAGTCGCAATAGAAATGTTAACTAGGCACGCTTCACATGCCAAAGATAATCGACATTTAGCGTTAAAAGTCACCAAATTGCCACGCAAACCAAACGCATATTCTGCATCCCCTAGCAATAAAGCAAAACTAACTCATCATTTTGTAACGAACGAAGAAAGGAGTCAGCTTGGCCTACTTTTTCTTTTCCTCTGTGTATGCTACCTACTACAACTGAAAACAATTCTGTGTAATGAAATTGGGTGTCACAACCACAATATTCACAATAAACATCTAGGCTAGACACGCTATATAATATGAACATACTTCTAGTGCTCCCCTAACTGCTTGTTAGTACAGGGGCCAGAATGACTCATATACACGTTGTCACGGCTAAATAATTTTAGTAAATAAGTCCCAACACATGTTTTGCATATCTATGTAACGGTTGGTGCATTCTTCGGGCGGACTACGATTACATGAGTGAATGCTACAAACTCAGCTGAGCATAAGACATGACCAAATGGTGTGGCAGTTTATTGATTACTTCTACATTAGCATATCATGATTTGATTTTTTTTGTATTTATCAAATGCCCATACGGGTGCCTCTTGACAGCTGTCATTTCATTCATCCCACTAACAAAACTGATTTACTGACACTATGTGATCCGCAAGCCTCTATTAATTTACTAACATTATGCCAGAAGCTTTCTTCCTAACACTTTATATCAGATTTTTACCGCGGCGTCGAAACCTTATTTCGCAACCTCTTCATTTAATAGTTTTTTCGTGACCCCACCTGTACTCAAGGATAAGTTCGACAAATCTTTTTAGATGAAAGCAACAGACATTTTGGAGTACAAAGACCAACCTGAGATCGCAGGCGTTTCAAATGAAGAATGTAACATTTCTTTTGCAATGAACACTCTAACCTTTCACATGAAAAAAGGTGTCCTTGAGAGCATTTAAAATCGTCACAACAGTGCGGAGATGATTATCTGACCTGCTCCATATATCTGAGTAATATCATCCCAAACTATTACTTATCGCTAAACAAGCTCTAACAAGAAGTCACAGTTGGAAGAACGAGAACTGAATATATAAAAACACAGAGAGAACCATACAAAATCCGCAGATACCACGCATTGTGGGAATCGATTTCATGCGAAGCAGTCAGCTTGTAGCAGACATGCCAAGCATTGCGAGGTGTACCGACGTGTTTGCGTGAATTGAGTGGTTGTGCTCATATTGTGGGCTTACCAGGTACGTCGATTACACTGCCTTGGGCAAGGGCAGCTCATGGTTTGAAGTAACAACTCAGGTCCTTATCGCCAGGATTGCCGTTAGGTATATTTCAAAAGAAGCCAAAACTCAAGCTAAAGGTGGCCAAAGTAGCCACGGCATTTAATTTTAGCGCCATATTTGCAGCCAAATAGAGAAGAGTGATATTATGTACAAATTTGTTAGTATTCAAGGGTAGGTATGGTTCTGAATAGGCAAAAACGGAGCATAACGAGCACAATATTTTTCCATCTTGCTTGGTCTCTAAGCCACAAGTAAGCTGCAAATAAATCAATAAATTATTATACGTTTAGTGTAATTTTGGGCAAACAACTCAGCAGGAACATTAAATGCTGAATTTTTTTTCTTGATACCGTGCACCGAGATCGGTGCAACCCAACATTAATACAAGTCGAACTTCAAGTAGCATTATCTGATCGAAGATGAGTAGTCCCGCATCATTCTGTTTCGGATCTCACTTTGACTTGCTGTTTTTCAGCATTATAATATGGCGCCAGCCCTGAGCTACATAGCCACGCCATTCCTTACAGCACGTGACCCTGCGTCTTCTCAGAGGGATCGACGTTCGTTGGGTGCGTCGATGCGCTCAAGCACGCTGACGGGGTAAGGACATGTAGATTGGCACAGGCCAACGCGACAGAATCGTTTGCAAGTAATGGTAATTCTTTAGACTTGACTGCTGCTTTATCTTCAATTAATACGCAGAAGTGGCCAGTAATTGGCCCAAAGCAGAAGTTCACAAGAGCCAGAAAGTTGCTGTCACCAATCTGAAATTTTTGTCCCCAGACAGGGTCGGAAAGTAGCCAATTTGGCGCAAAGTAGCCACCTACGGCAACCCTGCTTATTGCCGGGAAGTGTACGCTACGGTGCGATGACGTCCATATCAGAAACGGGTGTCGCAGACGTACTAGCGAAACGCTTGACTATAGCTTGCGGAGTCATAGGCCGGTATACGGAATGTTTATTGCATTCATATAAAAGCTGACAGCCAGCACTCCAAGCACATTTGACCTTGGCCTCACATGTGTCTGGTCGTACAAACCACAACGAAACAGTTAAGCAGCCGTTTAGTAATCTTAACCTACATCAACATTCCCTTTTTCCGCATGCAATATCACTATGGAATAAATTACCATAAGAAGTAGTTAACGCAAGTACAATAGAATCATTCGTGCAGCTTTTAAAGAACCTTTCCTTTGGCATGTAAAATTATGTTTCACTGTGTAGCTGAGAAGACAGACGATTCTTACGTTTGATTTTCATTTCACTCTCCCACGGTCGCCCCCGTCCTCTTTTCTAGGAATCCTCTACTCTACGGAGCGGCGCGCATGACAGGTGCTCTCTCCTCTCCTACGCTCGCCCCCTTTCTCTCCTCTAGAAATCCTCTACTCTGCGGAGCGGCGCCCACGTCCCACACCACCACAGCGCATGCGCGTCTCCTCCCCCCTCTCTCCTCTCCTACGCCCCCCCCCAGGCAGCACGCCGGCATTGGACCGATCTCGGCCCAACGTCGGCGAACGTCGGCGGCAATATTGGCCCCATGTCGGCAAATAAAGCTCGCGCTACTTTCATCCACATCGGTCCGATGTGGGCTAGCCGGCGTTGGGCCGATGAGGGCTAGCCGGCGTTGGGCCGATGAGGGCTAGCCGGCGTTGGGCCGACGAGAGCTAACCGGCGTTGGGCCGACGAGGGCTAGTCGGCGTTTTGCCTATGAGGGCTTGCCGGCGCGGGGACGATGACGGCTTGCCGGCGTTCGGCCGATGACGGCTTGCCAGCGTCGGTCTGAGACCGCCCCGCCGTTATTCAGCAGATGATGGCAAGCCGTCATTGGGCTTATGTAAGCTGGCCGATGCTGGCGTGGTGTCGGCCTCGCCGACATCGGGGAGCCGCCGGTGCGACGGTTAGCACTCGTTATTATGGTAATTTACCATGCGGTGAGTAAGGTAATATACTGTGCCGTTGTAGCCTGCTCGTAGCCAGTTTAGATGGGGACATCGGCGGTAGTTGCTCGATGCGTACAGTAGCTTGATTAGAAAGGCTGATACGCGTGTTATAAAGTGAAACGGCTGCGTGCCGACCATGCATAGTTCGGTATTCCTGGGATTACTGTACTGTAAGTCAGCAGTGCTAAAAAAACCTATTCGCGGCACAACGGCATTCATCGACTACCGTTGGCGCCGTATTCGGTCAATACTTCGTAAGCAGAACGACCCATTTGGGGTCTTAGCGTAGCATTGAGACCCAGAATTTTGGTATAAATCCCATTTTGGTATAAATCCCATTAACGATACGGCCAGGAGAGCACAAAGTCGTAGGCGGCTAGATAGATAGATAGATAGATAGATAGATAGATAGATAGATAGATAGATAGATAGATAGATAGATAGATAGATAGATAGCCCTTAGTTCGGTAAGAACACTTCGCCTTTAAGTTGTCGAAGTTCTGACAGTGGCATCATCCGACGTGTGGGCTATTGCGAGATGGTGAATCAGGTCAGGAACAATATTTTATTGTTACTATAACTTAATGACGCGAATTATAATGTATGAGGAGAGTAGTAGACGGAGCCATACCTGGGCACCAACCTCCCTTTAAACATATTTAATAATAATAATAATAATAATAATTATTATTATTATTATTATTATTATTATTATTATAAATAATAATAATAATAATAATAATAATAATAATAATAATAATAATAATAATAATAATAATGTAACCCGGGCTGTATAAACAACCCACTTTAGCTGAATAAAGAGGCAGGCCCCAATGATTCATTTCACTGTTTTATTCTTCTTCTCTCCCCAATTCCGCCGGTAACATACCTCGCGCTGTCCGTTTGGAACGCAGTCTCCATTTCTGCATTCTCCAAGAGGGCAGTAGTAAGACATGTTTACCTTCATTCTCCAGAGTCCTTCATCACCAATCGTCTGAAATATGAACAAGAGGAGCGTGGGTAAATATGTTCGCCATCGGTAAACGTTCATTCTTGTTTTCAATTTAGTATTTTGACGGCCTCCCTTGTTTTCATGTAAGTAGGCATTTGTAATATGATATATAGTTTGACGCAAGAAGAACACAAAATCTCCCTTCGAGATTCGCGGACTGAAAACATATACGTCTTTTCTCGCTTTTAAAGGGAAGAAAGTAAGACTCTCGATCACACTGCTTTTTTGTTGAGATATTTTATTCATAATCACTATTCGTTTCATATTTGTGCCCATGAGGAGGATGACTATTTTGAATGACTGCAGAAGACTCTTCGCTCATTGCAAGGGCACAAATCTCTGAGTGGTATTGCGGGGAAGACATACTCAGTGGAATAGCTTGCATTTACTGTATACACGCGCGCTCCGTTGATCCAGCCTATGTGCAAATACATTTTCTTGGATACACATAAAACAATCCATGAGTGTTTACCGTATGTCCCTATAGGACTCACTTTTATTCAAATGCAAGGTCTTCCCCATATTATGTATTTCCGTAATTTAATTCAGAGACTTGTGCCCGTGCTGTCAACGAAGACTATCCTGCAGTCAATCAATATAGTCATAATTTTCAAAGGCTCGAATGTGAAACGAATAGTGATAATGCATAATATGTAAAAATGCAGTCAGCTCAGCGATTTTACTTTCCTCCCTTCAAAAACGAGAAAAGGCAGCAGTAATCTACAGTCTGCGAATACTTGCAATTGATTGAGAAGCACTTACACGCTGACATGGTGAATACAAGTTGACCTGACCGTATCGTGTTATGTGTCGCTTCATGCGCAAGGTTATTCAGAGTCCCTGTGGCTTGACATTGCCAATTTTCGTGTCGTTACTTGACAGGAACTTGTGTATCATTTTGAGCATCTGCGACTTCGCATTTTATGCGGGCTATAGTGTTGTTAGACAGGACTGTATGTTCTGTTGTTTTTCGTGTCTCTATCAGAATTTAATCTCCCTAGGTGCTTTTTTAAGTATTTTTTTTCATTCTGATGACCTTCACGTATTATATTATCTGTGAAAACGAGCTGCGCAGCGTCGCTGTATAAAAGCGCTAACATATCCTGCACAACATAGAATAAAACAACAGTCCATGACTTGATGTATTTCCTGTTGTTTTCTTACCAATAAAATAGTAAGTGGGACTGCACCTGGATTTTTAACACGAAATAGTTTCATTCCGGGGCCCACAAGACTTCAGTGACGCATTTCCGTCACGGAAATGACACTCCAAATTGCACACCATCAGAGGGCAAAGAAAAACTTCAAAAAAGTTCCGTCAACAGGAGTCGAACCCACGACCTCTTCGTCCTCGTGATCAGATGCCGGGCACGCTAACGATCATACACCCCGGAGCATTTACACGCGCCTTTTATATCTCACATTTTCCTCTCACGGTGCTCTTGGCAGGCGGGGTGGTGTCGGCGTCTAGGAGCAGTAAAGTAATAAATCATAACCGTGGCCTCCGCGATAAGCTCCTGCAACGCTTTATTGCTACGTTGTATCTAGCTACGCGGCCGTACCATTTGGCGCCGGTGCGCTCGTCTATCGAGAGACCTATAGCGCTTACAGCCTGCGTCAACTACATCCACAGGTCGGCAAATTCACTCCTGAGTCGACTAACTCAGACTCTTAGTGAGTCTGAGTGGGGTCGTGAATCATAGTCTGAGTGAGTCCGGGTGAGTAATATTTTGGCGACCTTGAGTGCAAATGAGTCCGGTTTGAGGAAAATTTTAGTCAGTCTGAGTATGACTGAGTCCGGTTGAGAAAAATCTTGGTGAGTCTGAGTCCGAGTGAGCCCAAAGAGCAAAATATCTTTATTGAGTGACTCTGAGTGAGCTGCAACATTTACTGCCGACCTGCTTTCCTATCTACATATCTTCAACATTACTATCAACCTCATATAGGCTTACGTTTATACTCAAGTCTATCCACATACATCAAAGCACTAGCGTTCATGTGCCCCCCTAAATATTTGTTGATCAAACGAGTGAGTTTAAAGAAGGGGCTACCACAACCCTCCCCCCTCCCCCCCCCCCCCCCCCCAAACTTGGTAAAAGTGTCTCCTGGGAGTTCCGTGTGTCGTGGTAGTTGCGTGGCCATAAAGAGCGCTGACACCAGGATCGAATGAGCTAACTGTACGCTGGCGGACTCATGAGTCGACTAACTCAGGCTCACCCAGACTAAGGTGACGCCGTGAGTCTGACTCTGAGTGAGTCCGGCTGAGTAATATGTCGGTGAGCTTGAGTCCGAGTGAGTCCGGTAAAGAAAAAGGTTTCGTGAGACTGAGACCAAGTGAGTCCGGTTGGGGAAAATTTTGGTGAGTCTTAGTGTGAGTTAGCTTTAACAGAAAAATATATTTTTGAGTGGGTCTCAGTGAGGTCCAGTTTTTTTTGCCAACCTATGCATGTAAATACGCTTCTTCCTGAAGTATTCACGAAATTTTATAGCCCGATAGCAGTTATATGTACACATCCGGGTAGTTTTTGCCATCGGCATCACCGTCGCTGTCATCGTCATGTCCCGTATATCTATATTGTCTACAAGAGAGCCAGATACAAGGCCCTTACGTTGGGACAGCTGTTCTAATATATATATATATATATATATATATATATATATATATATATATATATATATATATATATATATATATATATATATATATATGTGTGTGTGTGTGTGTGTGTGTGAGGAAGAAGTTCAATGGTTCCGGTGGGAAGTGTAGGCGAAAAAGAGGATGACAAACGTACAAAACGTTAGTAAAATTAAAATTTGCGAATTTGCGTTTCGTACGTTTGTCGTCCTCTTTTTCGACTATACATGTATATATATATATATATATTGTAAGCACATTTCAAGTACTTCAGCGTTCTCACTTGTACATATCATCATCATCCCGACTCTTCCCTCTTGGTGTTCTGAGCCGAGGCAGACACTGCCAAATAAACGGTGCTGCTGACCTTGTCTGGTGAGGTCTTCCTGCGTCTTCCAGAGTATATATATACATACAAACGTAAGAAAGAAAAATATTACAACGTTCAGCGTCGTATCACGCGTCAAGCTGCATTAGCCTGAGCAATGACGCTCAGGCTAATGTAAGCTTAAATTGGCTTAAGTAGGCTAAGATGATATGGGCCGCATATTTGTTGACTCCGAATGGCCTAACTAGAAGCACAGCTCCTGTATAATCCCTGCTTTGGACGATGATTATGCTGACCAGCTATAGTGAGACAAGTATTCAATTCGCGCATGAACTTGTCCAATAGCACGTTCCCGGCCCGCGATCAAAATGCATGGTCATACGCTGTGACAACTCAACTAATCTCGGAGATCTTAGTACTACTGTCTGTCGGATGCCAGTGGTCGCGTTTCACTTGCGCCTGCCATATTTTAGGGGTGAAGCACCTTAGGGTCGAGGCTTGTACGTCCACGTCCGTGGCCGTTACGGGGAGACTCGTGGATGTGAGACACAAAAAAAAGGTTTAACAATAGACTTATATCAATCATAATTGTGACGGAACAATATAGAACACCTAGAAGCACAAACCCTTTATACTAGTCGGTGACATCAACGTACACATTATGGACTTTAGGACCTAGATTTGTCGTCGGCGCTTACTGTCCTCTGTCATGGTGGTTAGAAAACCATTGCTATGGTCGAACCATATGTGTGTATGTGAATAAAAAAATGTTTACAATACACGAACAACAATAATAATTGTGGCGAAACAATATAAAACGCCTACAAGTACAAACTCTTTATACTAGTCGGCGAATTCCACGTAGTCATTATGGACCTTAGGACCTAGCTTCGCCCAGTCGTCATCATTCACTTCGTGGAGAAGCGCGGATTTTTCTGGCGTAGGGTAAGGCGGGGCAAAATGAGACACGGGGCAAAACGCGACATTTTGGCTTTGCCGACCTCTATAGCTAATACAGAAAGTACTTTTCTTTGTTTCTATATTTTAGCGAGAGGTGCTGGTAGTTGTCCACCTTTTGATGTGTAAAAGTTGATGATTGCTCACAGCGTTCGCGTGGGAAAAATTACGCGGCTGGTGTCAGTGTGTACGTGACCCGTCAAAAAGGGGCGAAATTCTTCTCGGCCAAATTTTCGGATCCGTGCATGAAGCTACTCTGGCGTCAGTACAACAACGTAAGTATTTATATTGTTACTATATGCTACTAGCTACATACCACCAAAATTTCAGTTCAATTGGTGGGCGGGGCCAAAGCGGAATTTTTTTTTGAATTTGGGCATGTGAGGGGGGGGCAAAACGCGACAAAAAGGCATTGATTGCCTTAGAGAGTGTCTCGTTAAGTGAACCATTTACTTACACTCATTATATATTATATTTTATTGTTTAGGAAGGTTCGGACGCACAAGAGAATATCATATAAAATTTCCTGGGAGAAAAACGACGTGAAAAAGCACTGACTGCTGTTCAGGACACCCACTCCGTTCGTGCTGCATCGAGATTTTTCCGCGTTCCCAAGGATGCTCTCAAGAAGCGAACACAAATTTTGAAGAATCTCCAAGTCAAGCCGTTAACAAATACGTCTCGCCATCGAGTTTTCCTTCAATACCAAATTTGTGCTAGAAAATTCGAATCTAGCAGTTTTAAATTCATCGCCTCACGAAGCCCGGCTGACGAAGCTGAAAGCCGCGAAACGCCCGTGCAGTTCTGCACCAAAACGGCAAAATGAGGCGAAGAAGATGTGTCAGATTATATCTAGCGTCCAATTGTTGAATAATCCAATGAAGTGCAAGCTTTCAACAAAATACAACAATAGCACAAACAAAGACTGGTGGTGTTTGATCTGCAAGTTTTGGAGCAAAACAACACCGGATTCTGTCTAGATTCAATGCGTGGAGTGCAAGGACTGGGGTCATGAAGGCTGCGTGAGGGCCCACGGAGTTAATTTCAAGTGCTTCTACCGCAAAAACTGAAGGGATAAATTTTTTTCACACTGTCTCGTTTTGCCCCGCAGGTTGGGGCAAAATGAGACATCTGGTGTATTTCTTTATTTCTTTTTAAAATAAACTTTTTAACAGTGGCAACATGGTAATATTTATGTAGCACATACCTTGTACCCAATAGAAAGTTTCTGCATTGTTGTTTAAGGGTGAAGAGTGAAATAAAAATAAATATTCACTATTTTCAAATTTTTGTCTCATTTTGCCCCACCTTACCCTACATGCCGCGGCACTGCATGTCCGACAACGCCAGAACGTATTTCTTCACCCGAAGTTATGAGGGAAGAGAAACGTCCGTTGGCCTATGAAACAGTGCACAGCGGTACACAGCAGCACGTCATAGCGGTCAAAGAACTGATCCGACAACTTAAACACCAACGCGTTTATAGCGCCGTCCTCGCGCTAGCCACTGCACTCGGCCTGGCACTTAGAACCAACATAGCTCCCCGCGAAGAAACGGCTGCGTGCGGTGGGTCAAAATGTGTCTCCACTCTAGAAGCGGAGGCGCTGGCATCGAGGCACCCTACAATAGTTCGCTGCAAGCTGCGCCCCATTATCAGTCAAAAGAGGAAAATCCGTGATGGCTTCATGTAGGAATTTCCGCACCTCATTGAGTCGTTCGCTAGTTCATGCGCCAGTACCTATGAATCAGTGAAAAGGACAGTAGGAGGCTATCGCCTCGTGGCAGATTAAAGAACCTTACATGTATGCACAACTGCACCAGTATAACCCATGATCCGCACAGACTGTGTACTGGCTCAGCTCAGCCGCTCTAGATAGTCCACGAGCCTCGACCTTTCAGGGTTACGTCCAAGAGCCAGTTGGTCCAGAGTATCTGCCAAAGACCATTATCAGGCGTGATAGAGGAGCGTATGAATTTAAAAGGGCCCTGGAACACTTTCGAAGCATTGTCAGAAAATTCTGCGGATCGGTGGTCGATGCTCTAGCCATATGTTAATGCGCAGCGCATGGCATGAAATGCACAACTGTTTCACAGTTCTCTAAAAATCGCACGCTCTCCTTTCGAGATATGATGACGTAAGCACAATTGGCCTTAGGAGTCAGGACATCAATTTGTCTACGACCACTGGCTGATTTCAGCATTGTGAGCTTCACAGTTACCGCGGCGGCGCAGGGTGCTGCGACGTATGCACGCATCGTTGGACAAATAACATCTCCATGTAATTTCCGACCTTATCAGGTGAAGGTGCGAGCGATATCAGAGTTTCCGCGTCCTAAAATGCTCAAGATGCTCCAAATATTTTGTGGCCTACTAGGATATTACAGAAATGTAAGGTCTGGCTTTCTGACAGCGCCAAGCCTCTACCAGCCCTCTTCAAGAAAGAAGGCCATTGGGTTTGGGTACTGAGCAACAGACAGCATTCAATGCTCTGTAGCTAACAATGACATTAGAGGCGCCTGTGTTGTTGCCTGAACTTAGCAGGTCCTTGGAGATGACACATAGGCAATGCCGTTGCAGCGAGTCGAATGCGAACTAAGGGCTGCGTCATTGATAAGCACAACCCTGAGAGCTGTTGAAAAGAACTGGGCTGTCCAAAAATGGGAATGCCTGGCTGTGGTTTGGGCTGTCGATATATTCGGCCGAATGCATAGTTGACACTCCTTGAGGTGCGCTACGACCATGCATCACTGGTTTGCATGATGAGCACTAACCAGACGCGATGTAGAATACGACTTTGGATTCTGAGATTACA
>JALIZH010028633.1:0-140808 GCA_030522465.1 Rhipicephalus appendiculatus | reverse complement strand
CTTAATACGAAAATCCCAAAGTAGCACCTGTGTTCCAACCTGTTGCATTACACCTCTGTCTGTGCTTATGCAAAGAAAAGTGTGTTCTGTGGGAAAACAACACCAGGAGACAATTTCTTTTTTGGCATACATGCATGTGCATCTCTTTGCACATAGCCATGGTGCTCAAACAAGAATGAAAAGGAAAAAAAAGGTTATAGGGAACGTGATTGAAAAGTTACCATCGCCCAAGTGAGAAGAATAAAATTGTGCTGAAAACTGTGCTTGCCTCGATTGCCATGCAGTGGCTATTCTTTGTTTTGCTGGGACTGAGGTTACCTGATAAAGAGTTTTACCTTTAACTTCCACTCTGGGTTGCTGTATTCCTCACATTAACATGACAGCATTACTTTCTAATTTTCAAGAATTTTAGATTGGGTATTGGAATTCATTCAGAAATTCTATCTATTTCCTTGGCAGCCTACAAACAAAGCACAGTAAAGTGCATGAAATCTTATTTTGTAATTCAAGCAACAGCACTTCAGTGTCCCAAAATGTCTTATTAGGTTGTTTATAACAGTTGCTGAGAGTAACAATATGGAAAAACCTGTATGCGAAGTTGTGTGCTTGTGGATCAAATACAGCCTTTGCAAAAAAAAATTTTTTTTTATTGGTTGCTTGAAAAGTGCCTTATTGGGGCAATGTTTCAGATGGCATGTCATATGTGGGCAGAATTTTAAAGTATGGGTTTTACTTTCAGGCTACTGATATCCTTAATGCAGCTGGTTGAAATGCCTTCGCGGATGATTGTGCTCTGATTTGAAAAGGCTGTAATGTCTGCATTGGTTTTTTAGCTGTGTCGTTCCCACCACAGAACATTCAGTTGTCCCTCTCACGGCTTTTCTCATTCTTGAACAGTGTTACGCATCTGACTACCACAAAATCTCGAACAGGCGCCCCATTTCCCTTTTCGGGAGATTTGAAGTATGCACCATTCACTGAGTATTCTACCAGCGAGCAATGCTAGTGCTTGAAAGTCTTTCGCAAAAACGCCCTGTACAAGTGCCATGTTGGACAAGCAATCGTGTTAACATATGTAATATTGCGTCGAAGTAGATTAAAACAACAACCAGGAGTCACGCAATGTGAATTGCGCAAGGAGTAGGTTGTTGATTGCATCCAACACATTACAAAAGGCTCAGCCGTAATTCTTCACAGCACAAACAAAGTGCACATAATGCCTTACAGATGTGTAGCAGGTACCACGCTTCTCCGCAGAATTACGAATAATGGCGTAGTAGATGCTTTTCTACTTTATGAAAGTTACGATCATTTATGGGGTGGTGGGTACCTTACATGTTTACTAGTACTAGTTGCCCCAAGAGAGTCTACAACGGGCTCTAGAAAGGCCGCTCTTCCAGCTTTCGCTGCGACTGTGCTGCGTCTTCCACGCAGGCCTGCCGACATTTTATTGTTGTTGTTTTAACGTATGGGGCATGGTGTGTTCCACCTGCAGGTTGTGGTGCTGCCTGGTGGTGATTGTTGCAATTAGTGGCGTGTCGGTGCTGGTGCTGCTGCCACTAGTCGAGTCACCCAATCACCATCCACGGCTGCGGTCACGCCAAGGAGGTGCCTCCAGACTGCACTTTCGGGCTGGCACAAGGAGTACATCAAGGGTGAGGCTTAGCCCAAAGCTCATATATATCTTGAAGGGGTTGACACACTGAATATCGAAGCTATAAAAAGCCTGCTGTAGGCTTCGTCTGTATGCAAAGACGCTCCGCACAAAGTGTTGGACGCAGCACGTGTTTATGATATATTTGAATTCACTTCCAAAGTGTGCTTAATTCTTGCTCTCCCAACAGAGGCCCAGGACTAGCTTGACTGACACTGATGTCACTATGTAGGAAGCCGAACGAAAGTATTGGTAACATCGCACCATGTTAGAGGGATGGCAGTGAGCGGCAACCTGCAGCACTACCGCACCGGGCAAGGCTAGAATACACTGGCTGTGAACCCACGTTTGCTTTTCATTGAGCATTGCTGAACTTGCCAAGCTTGCTGGCATTTTGTAAAATGCTTTGCATCATCACGTGAATCTGCAAAGCCGGATGTAAAATAATTTTAGTTTGTTCACACACTTCTTTGCATTGGCATAATACCGGGTCACCGTAGCCGTACATGTAAGAGGCCAGATAGGTGAGACCACCTGGCAGCACTAAGATGAACCAGGCAAGCACAGAATTGTTATGGCAGAAGCCTACTTCACTGAAGGTGTAAATTCTCAGCAGTGGACTAATACCAAATGAGTTGCCTTTTTAAACTTTTGTTAAGGACATTGGTTGAAAACAAAGAAATGTTTCTATGGTTGAAGTCGTCCGAAGTGTTGCAAGGCGTTGGCACTATCGTCTGGTAAGCTAGTATTCTGCAAACACCTCTGCATGTACCAGGACACCGTACGTGCGAACATTTTCTATCAGAGGATTTAGCAAGTGTTGAGAGCATCCGAATGGTTGCTAATGCGTGTTTGCGAGAGCAGGTGATGCAGCACTGTGTGTCACACCTTTGTGGGTCCACGTGTTCAAGCTTCCTACGCAGTGGTGGATGGATGGATGATGAAACTTTATTAAGAGTCCTGCGACTGCCCAATTTGGTGATCAGAAAACAAAACCGAAGGTCCTTCAAATAAATAATGCGATATTAAATTATTTGCCAACAATATGAATCTTTAAGCATGTATCGTAAATGTCTGAAGCAAAGAATGCACAAACCACAGATTTGATGTCTCAACTCCTTTAATTATGCACTGGGCTTTGTTCGTGCAACTTAACTTTCTTTTGATAAGATGTGACCGAAAGGTGGGCTAGTTGGTAATTCATCTTTTCATCGAGCGCTCGTGTTGTGTGATCCTTTCTGCGTCCGTTGTCTGTGCCCGCGCTTCCGGTTCAGTGAACAAAAACGAACGAGGGACCACTTAGGGCCACTGCTTTGTTGTGTAGGGATCTCAAACTCAACTCAGGCCAGTCTGTGTGCTTTGCATGTGGGGCTTCATGGGCTGTACTGGGGGGATTCAGGGATGTAGAGGGTGCCCACAGAGTCTCCATGAACTCACTTGGTGGAGGCAACACCTCCTTATTCGGACTGGCCAATATGCTGTCAAGCTAAGCTTTTCTCAATGTTGAGTGAGCAGATAAATTTATCCCTTATTACTAGAGCTGTGCGAGTAGCAATAGTTTAGGTGCGAAGCGAATTCGAATATTGAAGTGTGATTGCGAATTGAATCGAATATTTCTTGAATACGCGCACACGCTAGGCCCTAATAAAATCTGAGAATACATTTTCCTAAAGACAGGCCACCAGAGCAAAGTTTTGCTGCAACAAAATAATCAAAACTGCAGATTTACACTCAGTGCTAGCTGATAAAAACCATCAATGGCACTGGAGTGAGCACACACAGCAAGGGCCAGTTTGGCCCGTTATATCTCGTGAACAGAGCAAATAAGGACATATGATATTGAAACCATGCTTTGACTGACATAAGCGCTGCGCTCTTCGGTAAAAAATTTTCATCAAAATTGAGACCGGAGTTTTTTTAATTTTATTTTTTGTAAATGAGCTTTTTTGAAAAAACTTTCTTCTTTAACTATTTTAATCTTCTTTTACGCCACCTGTAGGAAATCCCGCTTTCTCAGAAGTGTTGAAAAGGCCTTTTTCTATAATTCACAATGTTTTGAAGTTTCAGTGTGAAATAGTAAATGCGCCAAAGCGCATCAAAGTTAGCAAACTCTTTTCATTTGGGCTGAGTTTGCCATTTCTTCACATTTTTTCCTTTTTGAGGACACCATAAAGAAAGCAGTGATATAATTTACAGTGACGCGTATTAAAACCAGCAAAAAGAAATTTCGACACCAACATTTATAGTTTGGGTGAAATTCGGCCCTGAGATCCGAAAATATTGCGGTGGGTAATAACAGGACGCCCGTGCCACCACCTCCAACTATTTTTTTGGCACGCTGGGAGCGATCTTTGTAAATAATATTTTCGGTTCCGTGCACTTTGAATGTGCCCACATAACATATAAAAAAATTACGTCATCTCCCACTAAAGGGAATCATGTGTGGATGCGAAGCAGTGGAGAGATGGTTAGCTTTAGCGGGAGATTGTGTAATTTTATTGTGTTTTGAAGACGACGGCCTTGTGGTCGGTGAAGTGTAGCGTCAAGGGTTGCTTTTCCAGAGTTTTCATTGTGAAGTTTGCGAAGATCAGGTCTACCCTAATGGTGGTCGGTTTTTTATGGTCGTAGGAAATGCATCGCAACGAGTACACGTCTAGCGTGTGGTGGACCAGCCAATTGTTCGTCGTTATATCCCCGTTGAAATCACCCGCAAGTACGTAGGGCGCGTGTCTGTATGTCTGTGTGTACCGTGCCATTCGACGGTCCCTCTGGAGATGTTGGGTGCGAGATACATGGTCATGATTACGATGTTGTTGTCGTTGTCAAAGTAGAGTCTAACGGCCGAATGCTCTTCGTTGTGTCCTTGGCCGGCAGGTTGTAGATCTAAGGCTTTTGCGCAGAGATGGCACTTGACGTACATGGCGACACCACTGTCAGGACGTTCTGCCTCTTCAGTACACATGATCCTTTTGTAGCTCCTCTCTCTGCTCTCCTACGCTCCCCCCCCTTTCTCTCCTCTAGGAATCCTCTACTCTAAGGAGCAGCGCGCACGACAGGTGGTGCGACAGCTGCATAGTCCGCTGGGGGCGCCGCGATAGTTCCGCGGTATGAAAATGACGGAGCGTGCGCACCTCATTCTCTGTCCTGTGCAGCACCACGATGAGCGCCTGGGCCTCTACCGCGAAATGGAAGCGGCGACGTTTCTCCCGCTCAAGCTAACGATCTCCCCGCTGCTTCGCATCCACACATGGTTCCCTTTAGCGGGAGATGGGGAAGTTTCAGGGGCGAAGCGCCTTAAGGTCGAGGCTTGTCCATCACTCCACCGGTGTGACTCGGTGTAGCACAGAGTGCGGTGTAGCCACGCTAGTGTGATGATGCTTCATGCCATCACGGCACAGCACATGCAAGGTAACCATTATACGCCATGAGGATGATGATGACGAACAATAAGCGCATTTCAGAGCAAATTCTCTTTTAGGGGTGAAGCTCCTTAAGGTCGAGGCTTGTACATCACTCCCGTGGTGTAGCTACGCTATTACTTGCCGCTCCCGCTAAAGGCGCAGCTGTGCTCTCATTTGATTTGCATGGCGCCCACTAGATGGCTCTGCGGCGCTCGCTCCACTCTCTGGCTGGCTTGCTCCACTCTCTGGCTGGCTTGCTCCACGCTCGGCTCTCGGCTCGCTTCCTCTCTCTTTCAACGGTCGTCACTCAGTGCTCTTCGATACTACTACTACCTACTACTGCTATGAACAACGAAGAAGACAAGGCGGTGGCGGAGCGGAGGGCTCACAAAGCGGCTGCAGCGCGGGCTCTCAAGTTGTGCGAGAGAGAAGTAGGCGCCGGTGACGCAGACAAGCGGATCCAGATTTTCGGGCTCGTGAAGCTGCAGCGGCACGGCAGTGCCGGCCAGCCGACCCGGAGTTGAGGGCTCGCGAAGCTGCAGCGGCACGGCAGCGTCGGCAAGCTGATCCAGAGGCGGCGAGGGCTCGCGCAGCTGCAGCGGCACGGCAGCGCCGGCAAGCCCATCCTGAGGTGGCGAGGGCTCGCGTCCACGACGTGTCACGTCTTTGCATGATCGAGTGGGCAATGTACGGGGAGATTCATGGTTACCCGAATGATCCCCCCGCAGCTTCGCCCACTCATCATCATTCACTTCGTGGATATGCTGTGATTTTTTTTTTATTGTCTAACATATTTAGTAAGAAGTTTAATGAAAGGACGGCTAAGCAATTGTGCGCTAAATCAGTTAAGGAACTTTGTCCTCATAGCCTTAATAAGGACGTTAAGGGTTTCAGAATGGCCGAATGTTGGCACATTGCTAGCGCCTGCATGTAATGTGAGGGTTTCATGTATGGATCGTGGAAGGAGAAGACGACGTTGACATGGAGAGTCGTGCTCTTTGCCTGTGTGGCATGCAAGTTATTTAGTTATACGAAAAAATAAATAAACTCTCCAGCCACAATGCTTTAATCTAAGTTTTTAATAATGAAATACCCGCATGCCCGCTTCTTCAAAGAGTGACACCAACAATGAAGCCCCCCCTAAACAACCCTACCGGGTCACGATTCCATACATTCCGGGAATCAGCGAGCAACTGGCAAGGGTATTGGGGAAGGAGTGTATCCGAGTAGCGCACAAACCTGCTTCAACAATTGGGCAACTTCTGCCACGGCCAAAACACCGGCTGCAAAAAGAAAGATTCCCCGGGCTAGTGTACAAGGTTCCATGCACTGATTTCCATGCCACTTACATCAGTGAGACAAAAACTTTCCGGAAAGGATACGACAACACCAAAATGACGTACGTAGCTTCAATGCTGCACGGAACGCGCTCGCGGAACACAGTGAAAAGAGGGACCATCGCATCATCTTCGACGACACCCGGGTCATCGACACGGAGGGTAGCTGCACCAAAAGGCAGTTCTTGGAGGCTTGGCATATCCAAACAACACCTGGAAATACAGTCGAACACGGATATATCGAACCCACATATATCGAATTTTCGGCTTTATCGAACTCGTAAATTATCCCCTTGAAAATCCTTTGTAAAAGTATAGAAATTCGCACGTTTATATCGAACGGTATTTTCACCCGCCATCGGATATATCGAACGCTGCGCGAGCTGGAAGGTGCGCTTCGGCACTCGCTGCGCCCCGCGACCTTCGCGGCACTGCGCCTCCGCCGACACCTGAAGCGCTCGAAAAACGTGAGGGCGAGAGGGCTCGAACTGTACTCCTGTTGGGCGCGTTCTCCAACTTGCGGAACGGCTTTTTTTTTTCTTCTTCTCTTTCTCTCTTGTCATGCTTTCTCCGCGTTAACATCGGCGCGGAGAGCAGGAACGAAGGAGCCGGCGGCCTCCTCCTTTCTTCTTTTCTTTTTTTTTTGTTGTTGCTGTTTTGGGAGTTTCGATCAGCCAACCACAGCTCGCGCCTTTCGTGTTTCCACTGGTTTCCTTACGTACAGTCGCGCGCGATATGAAGGTTATCGCGCGATCGTCGGCCTGCCTAACGTCCCAGGGGCCTAGCGGCACGTTTAGGAACAGTGGAAATCAAGATTGCGCATTCTTCTCTCCCTCGTTCACTGTTCCATGCTACAACAATCGCCCCCCTCGACGTAATTCTACGCCCTTTCTCTCGAGCCTTCCGTTCGTTGCGATAAAGTGCATCCATTGTTGGCTCTTATTTCCGCGGGCGATTACAAAATTGCTGGGAAAGATGTGTTTAATTAAGCTGGGTCTTGCCACTGCTTCTTTTAAACAGTTTCTTCAGACGGGAGTGATCGCGAGCTGAAGGAACAGCAAAAAGAGCGAGTGAAGCTTGGATGATACCACCCTCTCCTCGAAAGAGTATTCTGGGACGTGGCGCTGCGGTAGTTCTTGGTCGATGCTCGCGCGATAACCTTCAAATCGCGCTCGACTGTACGTCAGCTGTGACATCACTGCTGCCCTCGCAGGTAGCCATCGCGACTGATCGCGAGCTCGCGAGCGCTTTGTTGGCGGAGAAGTGAGTTGTCGCATGCCACCGCATTCCTCTTTTGCGTGCGTGCTGTGCGTGGTGTGCAAAGGCGCTGCGGACTGACTTCTCGTGTAGCAATGGCCAGCGTCAAGAGGCGCAAGAACCTTGATTTTGCGACGAAGTTGAAGGCTATTCAGCATGTTGAGGCGGGTGAAAAAAAGTTCGACGGTGGCGGATGACATCGGTATACCACGGAGCACGCTGAGCACCTTGTTGAAGAACAAGGCAGATATCAAGGCGAAGGCCGCGGAGCAACGTACGTCGGGAGCCTGTCGTGTGCGCGCTCCTGTCCACGGGAGAGTAGAAAAGGCGCTCTATGCCTGGTTTCTAGAAGTGCGCACAAAGAACATTCCGGTGGATGGCCCAATGCTGACAGCTAAGGCCAAATGGTTTGCCGCTGCACTTGGTGAAGAGAACTTCGTCGACAACACCGGGTGGCTTCACCGATTTAAGCAGCGCTATAACATCGTCGGCAAAACCATTTCTGGCGAAAGTGAAGCCGTCAGCAGCCAGGACATCCAGCAGTGTATGACGAAGGAATGGCCGGAAATCGCCTCGAAATTTTCTCCCGCAGAAATTTTCAATGCTAATGAGACCGGCCTATTTTGGCAAATGCTGCCGAGCAAGACTCTTGACATCCGGGGTAGCACGTGTCACGGCGGAAAACTGAGTAAAGTCCGCGTGAGCGTTCTGCTGGCAGCCAACATGGATGGGTCTCGGAAGCTCCAGCCCTTTGTGATCAGGCAAAGCAAGGGCACCTGCGCTGTTTTAAGAACTGTAAGCAGCTCCCCGTCCGCTACGCCTTGAACAAGAAGGCGTGGATGACGCGTCAGTTGTTCACTGAATGGCTGCAAGCGTGGGACGTCGAACTGGGCAAGTCGGGGCGTCGTGCTTGCCTTCTTGTGGACAACTGCTCGGCCCACCACACCACCTGCGAGCTCAAAAACATCGAGCTGAAGTTTCTGCCGGCCGTCGAAGCGGACTGCAATGTCCAGGCGGTTGCGAGCCTCGCTGACGAGGACATTGTAGCTGCGGTCGCAGGGACCCAGGATGCCCAGCCCGACAGCTCAAGTGGTGACGAAGATCGTCACCACTGCAACTACACCCTGCAACTATCACCCTGCAACTACATACATCCAAAATGTCTGTAGAAAATGTCCCTTTTGAATTTCACGTTTTCTCTTTTAAAGCTTTCATGTGAGCAGCATGTGCCATTTTGCCGTGACATGCATCCATTTACCATTCCCACCGCCACGTCCCCCCCTTAAGTTCTCTTTTCTATCGGAGCAATGATGAAATTGGGTTAACATTAATGCTCGCTAACAATTCAGATGCAAAAAGTTAGCTCACTTCTTTAGGGAGCCCTTCTCATTTCCAGTTGAATTATTGCATCGGCACTCACTTCTGCTGCATGAGACCATTTTATCAGGGAATTTTTGGGCATTTGTAGGTTATAGCACCCATGTTGTAATGAACATAAGCCAACTCACTAAAGCAGGTGCACAACTATCTGGCAACAAACACTAAGGTGGTCATTAATGATATAGTGTGAATTACGTGTATGACTTACATCTTCGTGGTTGCTTGTCATCCACTTTATTTCCTTTGTATTTAAGTCACAATTGGTAGGCTACAATTAAAAAAAGCTCTGAATGTGATGCCTCCTATGCTTTCCTTGGCTTCATTGGGTGGTGTCTAACAAAGAAATGAGCCCCTGGATCCATTCTCCCTCCGACATCTTCGTGGTTGCCAATTATATTTGGAATGTTATAAAGTGCGCAATGATGTTGCATTCAAAGTAGTTTGTAAATTTGTTGGCTTCGTATACTACTACCATATTTGCTCGATTGTAGCACAACCGCGATTGTAATGCAAGCGGTGACTTTTCATTGCGTTCAGGAGGGAAAAAAAATAAACAAGAAAATAAAAGAATTGTGTGCGTCATTCCACATTTTAGACTACTTGAATTTCGGTATTTGACTGTAATGCGATGGTCGACTTCAGGTAACAAAAATCTGGAAAAAAAACTCGCGTTACATTCTAGTAAATACGATAGTATGCACTAACCTTGGTTGTCACAGGATGCAGTGCTGTCACGCACACGGTCTGGCAGTATACAAGATGCAGTCATCTTTCTCATACATTGGTGTGATACATATCTATATCAACAAATGAATTATTGTGGGTTCAGCACAGCGTATTAGTAATTTAACGCTCAGCCAAGTGGCGTTCCTAATGCATCTCTCTTTGTGGATCCTTCGGCCCATTTTGCGTGTTCATCTGGCTGAGGCATCACACAATGCTCAAGAAAAAGCGTGGCCAACTTGCTGTGAGGCAAGCTCGCTGCAGTCAATTTGCCACTGGCCCAGCACCTTGTGCGAGTTGCTTGTCGAGCAGTACAAGTTCGCTCTACAAAAGCAGTGGGATCAAACACCTGGATTGAGCTGCTCTTGCCTGCAGCAAACTACAACTTAACAGCAGCGTTGATGACAGCGTTTCACGGAAGCGTGTGCCACTGTAGCACTCTTCTTTTTTTTTTCCCCATGGTTTTAGTGCATACAAGTCAATCAGCGACAAGTGTGTTAGATCAGCAAAGAAAATCTTGGCTCTTGTCTCCTTGAGTTAAATGCGTAATACAAACACTCACTACAAGTGCCAGAATGAAGTTTAATTGCTGCTTTACACCCATTAGCTGCACAGACAACTGAGGAAGAAATACAAACTTTGCACTGTTCAGTTTCATCCTTGTGTTGCTGACGGGGGTGGTGCCATGCATTTTTTGGAACTTCAGAGCAGGAGGCCTGTGCTATTTTACGTGAGCAATTAACAGGCAAGATGGCAGCCATGACATTTGCAGAGTGATGGCGCCTACGCAAGTGCGCTGAGGCGGTATTTTGTGAAATTTAGGTAGGCATAAAATGCATTTGAGCACATCTTGAACTTAACTGGCACCACCATGGGAACTAATGTTCCACCAAATTTAACTAATGCAGTGCAGCAGTTTAATGGTGTTTTGTTATCAGAGATATGATATGTATTGAATATTAATGGCATTTTTCGGGAATTTGAAAATATTTCATTGTTGCTAGACTTTAGTTACCTTGGAGTTTTGTTTAAATGGTTAAATTCTACTGTTCTGTTCAAGGGTGTTGGCGAGCTATGGCTCTTAAATTGAGTGTGCTTGCTGTGTGCACATGAGCCCATTTAAAAAAAAAATTATCTAAAGGAACCTTTGGTGGAGCCAGATGCTTTGTGAAAGTGTATGTTCATACTTTGCAAAAAAAAACAACAACAAAAAAACGTTATAAACATATGCCTATCTGTCCTAGTTTTCCTGCCACTACGAGTGCTTGTCATTGTAGTATGTGACATTTGATTAATGGTATGTATAAGTGACCTTGCATTCACCTGTGACATTCATTAGGATAGCTTCAACAAGGTAGCTGTAGTGTCAGCAGTTTGATGATCATGCGCATTGGAGTGTCCCTTCCAACATTTGATGCCCCTGTACTGTCGGCGTGAAATGAAACGCGAACAGTGGCAAGCATTAGCAATGGTATAGTGCGCACCCAGTGATGTTCCGTGCAGGGAATTTTCCCTTTTTCAGGGAATTTTCGACAGTCATTTTGGACGAAAGGGAATCTTCGCGATATTTGAGGGGAATTTTGAGGGGCGGCGAAATTTTTTTTTATAACGATCAAAAGACTGCGGACATGAGGCTTTCACATGTCGCAATCGTTTCTGGCGCATGTAGCGCGCCAAACCACAGCCTCTAAGGTTCGTTTTTAAAGACCATAGTCTTTCTTGGGATAATTCAACACAGAAACATTGATGACATTGATTTGACTGACTGCTGGTTTGTGTGGCCAGCGATTCAGCTGCCCGGCGAAAGTTTAAGCCCGTGCTCAAAGCCCGCCCATCTTGATCTGGTGAATCTGTTCATACTTATGAATATTGTCAATCAAAAAGCAAATATTACACATATTTGAGGCGCAATATCAATACGTACGTATTCGGCAGTATGTGTGTTTATTTAGAAAATGCATAGATACGTAATGCTAAACACCGCAGAGTTTATTACGCTGCGCTGACCATGCGAAGGTATGAACAAAAAAGCGGATATTTCCTACGCTTCGCTAAAACTACATGGTGCTGCTACCTACCAGTAGCTGTCTGTTCAGTAGCTGTCCGTTCAGTAGCTGTCCGTTTTTGTGCAGGGAAATATGATGCGGTGATTTTTGGCGATGTATGCGGGGAAAAATGCCGGAAATAGGGAATTTTCGGGCCTCGGAAAGGGAATTCTTCTGTCCAGGACGGAACATCACTGCGCGCACCATCCAGAAATTACAGACGGGTGCACAGCACTTCGGTTTGGAAGCTCTGTGCATGTCCGTGGTGATGACTGGACGGCATGCACTACACCGTTGCTAATACTTGCCACTGTTCGCGTTTCATTTGACGCCTATAGTACTTACACCAGCTCATGCATGACTTGCCACATCAATTTGCTCTAAGAGCAACTTTTGTAGGAAGCAACCAGTTTGACAATGGTAAGAGTCAGTACGTGGTTGATTATCGTGAAAGGTTGTGGCAGTAAAAAAACAGCTTGCCAGCCTGCCATTCACAGTTTGTTAAATGTGAAGCTTGCAACATGAGGTTTGCCAACATAAACACGATTCAATCAGAGCACTTGTTGCCATCTGAGATGTGATGTTCTCTTGTGGACTTCTGTGCAGGGGGACGCTTTTGGAGCTGCTGCAGTCCCTGACGCATCGAGGCTCGGGGCAATCTTCAATGCAGAGGATCAGCGGATCAAGGTGACGGGATGGGATCACTGCATACTTGTGCTGTGGTTGATGTTTGTGCGCGTCACAAACGTACACAAACATCCACCACAGGCATTCTTATTTCCATGAGGTGCAGCATTTTTTAAAGGGACACTGAAGTGAAACAGTGAATGGATTTAGATTGATAAATTGTACTCGGAGAACTATGATGTCGTTATTTTCACTATCATATGTTTATTAACACAGGAGAACTTCAAGGTCAAAGTAAAATTTTTAAACTTCACACAGAAATCTCCGCACGTAACGTCATAGATTTCAAAGTGATTTTTCATATTTTGGCAACATTGGCTCAACACAATTTCCTTAAACTTGATGTATTATATCTGTGGCCCCTTCAGAGGACAATGTGCTTTATTTTTATCGATTAGGAGCTATGTGTGACCTAGTAGACGCCATCAAAATCTATGGCGTCATGGCATTCGGTGCAGGCATCACAATCTTGGAGGAGCTGCATGTTAGTGAGATCATGCCCAAATTATGCATAGCTGTGCTGGCCTGTGTGGTAGTGAAGAGAGATAAAAATATAGGGGCAGTGGTGAGTATATGGTAATGCATGATGGGACTCAGGAGCTTGAAACTGCTGGGCTGATAAAGCACATCTACCCTGCATAAAATGAATGCAACATACAACGGTTGGATTACATTTAGTATCTAAGACATATCTAGTACATTATAACCATTACTGAGACCATAGAGTTTCCTACACTTACCTAGAGGGAAAACTGGCGCTGCGAACTGTTGGACGCATGGGAATGCTGGGATATGTGAGCTTCAAACTCGACTCGGATTTGTATCGTTCATGTAGATCCCACACACCCCGAAGAGTTGTCTGGCTTCAACACGTTCCGTGCGTCGAATGTTGATTTCTTACTGAAGGAGCACGTAACAGCTATTTATTTTTTTATCATTGCACAGAAACGAGTTTTATTTAACTTTGAAAACTTCTGCGTCGATGTACAATTTTACGGAGCGTAAAAAGTAACGAACGGCCGCTAAACTTGGCAGGCAGACGACAAAGCCAGCGTTCACTCAGCCAGTGTTTGTCGTCTGTTTCTTTCTTTCGCCGTTTGGTTATGCCGTAAAGGTGAGTCGACTTTTATTTTAGAATATAATACGCTTGAACGAGATCCGCTTATAAAGACACTGTTTTAGAGACGCTTTATTTGCACAGTCGTATCCGCTTTTGAGCCGAAGCCTCGCTCAACACCAGCCAACACAAGCCTCGCAGACACATATACCGTCATTCCCAGCGCTGCAACGGCGCCCCTTAAGAAATTCGCATAGACGGTGGCGCCAGATTTCCCTTTGGTATTATTGTGAGAAACTCTATGACTGCGACAATAATACATTGTTAAAATAAGGTTTTAAATGTGTAGAATTCTACAAGGATACCAGGAGAAATTTTAAGTATTGTCACTCGCTGTTATTTGACCATTGTGCAGTTGTTTTGTGCAAAACAGCCTAGAACAGTCATCCATACAGAACGCTTAAATGAATGCTGTTTTTGTGAGTTTGTCTATACGATGTGGTTGCCTGCCTCAATCCTATTGATCTGGAGAGCGTTGACGCTTAATCTGTTTGTCAGTTTGTATAATTGGTCAATGCTCAAGGATTGACCACTCATTGAAACTGTCAAACAGTTTGCTGAACAGATTTGAAAGATTCTTCGATGCTTGTGTCATTTTGCTGTACAACATTCGATTGCTACCTATTTTTCATTATTAGGAAGTGTGGGCTTTTGGGTAGTTGATATTTAATGAAGCCAGCGTATGAGGGAGTTGTGCACCTAATTAAGCTGGCTGTTGATGTGAAGGTGGAGGGCTACCACCAGCATGCGTTCAACGTGCTCATCAGCAACCGGCTGGGAAAAGTGCGCTCCCTGCCAGACACACGCAACCCCCTGTGAGTATCAATGCTCTTTCTATGTGCTGCTGTGGTAGATTGAGCTTTACTTATGGTTGCACGTTAAAGGTATGAAAAAAGTGATTGTTGATCACTCTTGCATATTAATCGTTCAAGACACAAACATAAGACATGTCTCTGTAGAAGTGTGCTTAACCCCACAATAATAAAAGTGAAAGGGAATGGGATGCATTCCCTCTCAACTCGCTTCATTCCAAAGGAGAGAGCAGCGCCGTTCGAGATGCCCCACCCAGTGCACTACGTCACCTCGCTTCAATGTTGTGTGGTATCCTTTTCGCGTAGCTTGGCGGTGCTGACACCTGCTGCTGGCAACTCATAGTTCCGGTCGGCTGCTCCTCTCTGCGCTGTAGCTACTGTAGCTGTGCGGTCTGGCGCAGTGCTTCCACTGATCTCCACTAGGGGGAGGTGGATCGCGCCTCGAGCCTGGTGGCACACATGACATCACCACGTTATAAAGGGGACGCTCATAGCATCCATCCAGCGCACGCGGGTGAAGCCACTGCAAGCTGCCATTTTTGTCCCAGAAGCGAGAGCGCAACCACTCGTTTGCTGTTGGCGGGCCAGCGTTTCTTTTCTTTATTTTGAAACACTGCCTGCCTGTAGCGCTGTAAACTGCTCAAGCTGACTAGGAAGGTCTTTAAGGAAGACTTTTCACAAGAAGGTACCCCAAAATTGGATCAAGTTTTGCTCGTTTTACTAGGAAATAAGACATGTGAACAAGTTTGTCCCGTGTAAAATTGCTGTTGTGTACCAGATACCTTTGTCCTGTGGCCGTACATATATAGGGCAAACAGGCCGGTGCATTAATGTGAGGCTTCTTGAGCACGAGAATTCCTTAGAAAAGAAATCAACAAACTTGTCCAAGCACTGTTTTGAGTGTCAGTGTGTGCCGTTTTTTGTTGACACAGAAATCTTGTTTGTGCATAATGACAGCTACACAAGAGAAGTGGCGGAGGCATTCCACATATCTAGAAAAGCGAGTCATTGCGTCAGCCAACCTTCCCTGGCGTTATCATCAAAAGAAATGGGCCTGTTAAACGGGGGTGACTAGGAAGCTCACATGAGGCTGTGCGTTACGGTTTGACAAGTCTATCATCTTTGACATTGAGCATGCGTGCTCGCCATGTTGTTTTTCAATAACATGTACACATTGTTTTTCAATAAACCAGTTGCAAGTTCAGCGCCGTGTGTGTCACTTCTTTTCTTCGTCCTGTGTGTTAGCGCTGTTCTATTTTTATCATGGGCACTTTTGAGGGTGTCATTACCCCAAGGTGCTTGATCGCGCACACAAACTTCAAAATTCATTTAAAATACCTTCCAAGCTATATCCGCTGCTGATATTTTGCAGATGATATACACGTGTTTTCACGGGAATTGATCCCACAGGCTATCTTGGCCGCGAAATTTTTGGGTCAGTAGGGGAGAGTCGGGAGGTTTGGGGCAGTTGGAGGAATGGAACAGCGCGTTCATCTCTCCTGCAGTTACTTCAAAGACGTCAGCCAACTACTCATGAGATGGTACTAACGGGACCGATTGCATGGATGTAATTGCGAGCGTCTTTGACAAATGGAGCTTTCTCTAACTGGAAGTCGCCTTTTTTTCACGAGTCAAATGTAAGTTTCTGTTATCACATTTGTAATGCTCTCAGATTTCAACCACTCTGTGGATGCTGATATCAATTTTTCTCCGAAAACACGCAGCAGTGCTGTACTTTTTCAAGTGAAAAAGTTTAGGCATTACAGTAGACTCCCTTTAAGACGAACTTGAAGGGACCATGGTCATTTGTTCGTCTTATCAGGAGTTAGTCTTATCAGAAGTGCCCCCAAAAAAGGAAATGCTAACATGCCAAGTGCATCCAAATATGTTACTTGGAAATGCTGAATGGAGTATACTTACAATGGGGTGGAAAGGAACAAGAAAAAGCATTTATTTGGCTCACCTTGATAAAAACAATGCATTCAAGTACAGCATTTACACTAATCTAACGAGCACCCGATTTTGCAAGTTCATAATAAATGTGCTCATGAATAAATTGCTACCACATTTTAACAATAAAACTGTAGCATGACCCTTTTTTGATGATTAGAAAAAGAAAAAAGGGAGAGACAAAGCACGATTTTCCTTTAAAGAATGGAAAATTTATTCTTCTGGCAGTTCACC
Source organism: Rhipicephalus appendiculatus (assembly GCA_030522465.1). NCBI lineage: Eukaryota > Metazoa > Arthropoda > Arachnida > Ixodida > Ixodidae > Rhipicephalus > Rhipicephalus appendiculatus. The sequence goes on along the minus strand of JALIZH010028633.1, from coordinate 124,211 downwards.
TTCTTCCGTGAGCCTGTTTTACAGGCTTTGGTATCACTTTTGGATACACCGCCATTTCATGCTGTTAACTTGACAAAGCCTATATATGCTGAGGTGCTTAAGAAAGCCTGCAAGCTTTTCTTCGAGGTTCGGATATTTTCTCATTTTCAGCCCGTGGTAACTTTTTCTGATCGACGTGCAGCTAAAGATCTCCATTTGGGCTACCCATGGTCACGAGCCTCAGGCATACAGAAATGACACGGCACAGCTATATTTAGTGTGCACAATGAACATCCTTTGTCATGTGCTTTCATAATGAAAATGGCGCTTCACAGTTCGTACTTCACTGGGAACAGACATGACGTGCACAGGCCCTATGCGAAACAACGCGAACTGACCATGTGCTCGGCCGCCAACAATGGCGGCGATGACAATGCATCTGACCCCTCCGACAGAAGTGCTAGCGCCGCAAACGTGGTTTCGGTTTCATATGCAATTTTAACGCACAGACAATTTCTGTTCCTGTTTTCACTTTCATTTGTTTTGTTTTTTACCCCACTCCTCTCGCATTTTCCTCTCTAGCCAAGCTCTTGTGTTCTTCTGTTCTTCATTTTGCTCCTGTTGGGGAACTGAAGAACATGGGGAGGATCCACAGGGTTTTAATGGCTTGAGGGTCCCAGTAGTTAGGCCTGTTAAGCCTAACTACTGGGACCCTCATTTTTTTTTGTTGTTGCATTAAGTCTATGGGACACCCCTGAACTCTTTTTGTTGCTTTCAATGCTGATAAAGCCGGCCCTTTCTCCGCCTACACACTGGGCGTGAGGGAGATGCCGGCCTTATGCGCTGACCTTTCTTTTCCGCTTATCTTGCTCCCTCCCTCCATGATGCGATTTGCTTTGTGTCTTTGCACCAGGAAGCGTTCTTTTTTTCTTTTTGCTTTCTCTCGTTCACCTGGATGCCCCACCAAGACTACAATGTTCATTGCGCAGAATCGTTGTCGTTGTCGGTCACTGCGAGAGTTCGTCTTAACAGAAGAGGCCTGTTACGCTGTTCGTCTTAAGCACATTTTTTTGCATTGAGTCTATGGGAAACCAAACAAACATTCCCGTGTTGTTCGGCTTAAGCAAGAATTCGTCTTAACAGAGTTCGTTTTAACGGGAGTTCACTGTACGACTGAGCTTTAGCTGCTGAACGTTGTTCCCTTTGGGAAACGTAGTTTGAGAGGAATGGGACAGTTGACTTCAGGGAGGAGCTGGACACTGTCCCAAACCTCCCTATCCTTCTGCCACACCGCGTTACACAGCGCAAAAAAAAAAAAAGAAAAAAAAAAAAAAGAAAAAAAAAAGGGTGAGACAAAAGTTCTTACCTGTATATAGGGGAAGCATACGATTGAACAAGAATTCACAGAAGTTAGCACGACAGTCTTAAAAAAAAGTGCAGTGCAGTCTAGACTGCCACCACAGCCCATCCAAAAAAGAAATGGCATTTGCTGAAGGATTGCTGTTCTTTGAGTGAAGAAGACACACTCGCCGTTGCATTTGAAGAGTCTTACAATGGCATGTCAGGTTTTGATAATGACTGAAATAACATTTGTGAAATCAATTGGCCCAATGAATATATTCAAGGGACAAAAGGCGTAGTTTTTCTTGTCAGTTTCAGTACAAAAAAATTGCTGTTCATTGCATGGCTAGAGTGAAGAGCAGTAATAACATGTCAGTGTGAGTGCGCACTTCCTGCGGAACAAAGAAAAGAACTCGCAGTTCTACTTTCCTCCTAAGAAAGATATGGGGAGTTTTACCAATTACGGACATTGTGATGAAGCTGCCAGTGTCCAAAACTATTGGTGCAGCTAAGTTTGTGCAACTCCGTTTAATGTTTGATGTTCAACTATTTACTTATAATGGTCGCTGACTTGGACCATTCTGTTACTTACGTCCTACTCCTCCCAAGTATTGCCCCACTCCACCCACAGAGGCGGGTGAAATGGGACAGATTTTAGCCATCACAAACTATATTTTTACAGCTGCATTAGGAGCCGTAAGAACCAGTGTGTCTCAGAAGTTCTGCAGCTTGTTTAGACCTGTATTATAATCAATCAAACATCGTTCTATGTTCCAAGTTCAACAAAACTAAAAATATAATTGTGAGAAGTGTCCCAATCCTCCCGGCTCTCCCCTACCCTTTTAATATCATCCTTAAGGCACTCGAAGACCAAGAGGAAGAAGACTTCTCTTTAGCGCGAGCGCACGCTCAATATGCTACAGCTGGCTATGCTATATGTGGTTTTGCCTCCGTTACGCCAAGCGACGATGACAGCATGCGATCACAGCATACAACAGCATACGACAGCCCGGTCCTCTAAAATGCTCTGCACCTTAAAATATGAAGCCCACTGACCTTGCACAAATCATGTGAGGCCTTCCCAAAATGCTGTTGCTGCTTACAGTTTCACAGCTGCAACACTGGACACGTAGCCTTTACAGCCAACAGTGTTACTGGCACGGCGCCAAAACAGCATGTCAAAGAGTGCACAGTCATTTGCTTTTTCAGAAGCCCACGAGTGACGTGCCGCTTACGCTTAGCTCATCTTAGCTCTTATTTGTCTTGCCCAACGTTGATGCACAACTGAGAGTGTCCCAAATTAGAGGTAGAAGAAAAGAGGCATGTACGCCAGCTTTATAAGTGTCTTCGACTGTACGGTAAACCCTCATTATAATGAAGTAAATGGGACAGCGTAAAAATTCATTATAAGTGGTAATTTGATAAAAGTAACTGCTTAGTAAAACCTTGAAATGGCAAGCTTAAATTATACTGCAACTGTGAAGTAGCCTAAATGCGAGATATTAAGCAAAGCAAGCCTTTATTGAGGTGCAAAAAAAGAGTCAGCCCTGTGCCTTGTGTTTTTGCCAGACGTGAGCAATCCCTGCTCCAGTTTGCTCATGCTTTGCGTGAGGCTGTAGTTGCCGTACATACATTTAACTTTGTTCCGCGGCAGATGGACTTACTGTCGAGTCTGCATCATAGTTGACATTTCACTTGGTTGTTCATCTGTCGGCTCTTCGTCGGTGCCATGAAGAACGACTTCGACTATTCCTGCATCAATATCTGGGGCAACAACAGGAACAGCACTGTCAGTTAACACGAATGAGTCGAAGTCACCTTCTACTTCTTCACTGCTGATGCTATGCACCGTCTCATAGAGATTGCTACATGTCTGGTCATCGTCATCAGGCGCATAGGCATTTGTGCGGGAAAAGCCAGCATGCGCAAAGCATGTCACAAAAGCATACGCATGGAATGCTTAACGAACCACTCCAAAAACGTGTCCATACAGTATACAGCAGTCCAGTATGGATCCAGACGGCTGCACAGTGGACACTGAAGTGACTGAACCCACTGAACCACGACTGAACTCTGAACTACGGGACTGCTAATAGCTAAGTCACTGCCTCAGAACGGCAGTAGTGCAACATGTGGTTTAGTGACCTTGAACTAGCGCAACGCATGCTTCGCAGAGTAGTACAGTAGAGGCTCCTTAATTCGACACTCGTTGATTTGGAAAATTGTTCTCTGGTCCTGGCCAGCATATGCATCAAACTCTCGTTAATTCTGTTGTGTTTGGCTGCAACCCGGTTAATTCGGAAGATCCTCCAAGCACGCCGAGCGCAAAGTGCCGCCAATGTGAGACGCAAAGGAACGACAAACGGACAGGCGAAATGGTCGCAGGCTTTCTCCAAAGGCGTTATCTCCATCCACATCGGTGTCCGTTGGTGGGTCAGAAGTGCATTGGTCCAGAGCCCTTTTTGACTTAAGACCCCGGGGTCTTGAGCTGTGGTCACGGTGTGAAGTTGTGAGGGACGCAACTTGCGGCTTACTCTGCTTTTTGTAAAATAAGCGCTGGATTAACTTATTATTCAAGAAAGAGAAAGTGCATTGATGCAATAGACATTTGTCTATTGTTTTCTTTATTGTTTTGATTATTCGGCATTTGGTTAATTCGGACAGTTTTTCCAGTTCTGTGGAATCCGAATTAATGAGCTTTTATTGTACGCATCAGTCCATTTCCTTGTGCACTATTTTTTGCCGTGCCAACTTTCTTTGCGCTGCTCGGTTCCGAATGTGGGCACAACAGCAAGGAAGAAAAGGGATTGCTGACATGGAGGGAGGCTTCTCCCATCAGGACTAAACCTTCTCCATCGTGTCTGCTTTGTTCTTCCCTTCCCCCCTCCATGCACATTGGTCACTTCGACAGTCCGCTGCAGTGGATCAGGGGCTACGATGCTCGGCTGCTGACCTGAAGATTGTGGGTTAGATCCCAACCGCAGCGGTTGCATTTCAGTGAAGGTGGAATGCTAGAGGCCTATGTACTGTATGATGTCAGTGCACGCTAAAGAACACCAGATGGTCGAAATTTCCGGAGCTCTCCTCTACGGCGTCCCTCATAATCATATCCTAGTTTTGGGATGTAAAACCCCAGATATTATAAAGTGCGGAGTACTTTAGGGGTCCAGGCTGTCATATGCTGTCGTCGTCACTTGGTGTAACGCAGGCAAAAGCACATATAGCATAGCAAGCTGCAGCATATTGAGCGCGCGCTCCCATCAAAGAGAAGTCTTCTTCCTCTTGTTCTTCAAGCGCCTTGATGATGATATTAGGTAAGTGTGGACTATGGCTAGGGAATTACGAGAACACAAACCACGTATAAAAATTGAAAGAGGAAGCAAGCAAAAATAGAAAGAGAGCGAAAGAAAGGAAAAATGGGAAGAAAAATAGAAATAAAGAGAAAAAACACAGAAATATCCGGAAAAGAGAACAAGAAAGAAAGAAAGGAGGAAATAAAAAAGAAAACCAAAGAGAACCAAAGAAGGCTACCCAGCTCTGCCTTAATTTTTATTTGGTGGTGGCGACAGATTTTGCACGGAAAGAGTCTCCTCCACTTGGTGCAGCTGCTGTCAGTGGGACCATGCCTTGCTAGTTTGCTCTGAGTAGAGCAAGCTATTAGTATGCCTTGAGTAATGTGGATTAAAGGCATGCACTTGGGTTTTCGATTAAAGTGATAATTCGAGCAGGGCTATTTTATTCTGACGATGGTTTATTGCATATTGGAATAAATACTCATAGGGGAGTGCAGAAACCTAACAAAATATCCTTGCTACGTCCCTGCTTCTTCAGGATGTCAGATAGGCTACTAATTCGCCTAACCATTGTACTGCACAGTATGCACCACAACACGCTACGTTTGCCTGAAATTTTCGCACAAATAAGCCAGTAGTTGCACTTGAACATTTATGCGTACATATTTGGTTCCCCGTCTTGGTGTATAGGTTGATGATCATAACACATCCTAAGCAAGCCTGTTGGTTCTCGTTTGGCAGCTGCCGTCAGCAGGTGTTTGAGGAGCAGTCACTGCCAACAGCCAGTGTCGTGGTGTGCTTCTACAACGAGGCCTGGTCGGCACTGGTGCGCACTGTGCACAGTGTGCTTGAGCGCACCCCAGCTGCTCTGCTCCACGAATTGATCCTCGTTGATGACAACAGCACCTTGCGTGAGTACCTGTTCAGTGCAGCCATGACTGCATATCATCGCTGCACTGAACACTACTGGTCATCCAGTTAAATGTCTGTGACCCTCTTTGAGTTCAATACATCCGAGTTCAACTGTATATGGTAAAAACTATGCAGAACCCCTCCACAAGAGTTATCATGTGTAAGCATTGGTGTGGCGTCCAAAAGCTGACCACCTAATCCGGCCCACTTGGCCCTCCCCCAGATTTTTCCTTTGGCTTACATCCAAAACATCCACTTGTCCCACCATCGAATTTTTCCAGTTGCCTATGCCTCAGTTTTCCAATTAATGCATCCCTATGTAAGGCTTTCTGTACATCTTCATCTGAGCTCTATGTCTTCCTATGAGGGAACGAATTACATGATGTTGCAAACATGGCTTTGCTCTGATTTCCGTGGAAAACTCACAAATAAATGCTTGTGCATTAAAACCATGGTCATGTGGTCACATTTGGTGTAAATTTGGATGTGATACTAGTAGGCTTGTGCGAATAGTGAATTTTAGGTTAGAAGCGAATTCGAAGCGAATAGTGATTTTGGTCGAATAATTTCGAATCGAATTCGAATAGCATATATCACTTATTAAAAAGAAAAATGGTCATATTTGTCATCACCTAACCTGCACAATATTTAAAAAAATTTAAACAAGGCCTGTGCAAATGCCATTTTTTTTGCTTCAAAGGAAATGGAAACAACTTCGAATAGTAGCAGGATCTGACCTTCGGTAAAATGCAAGCGATAACCTGTAAAATATGTTACGTTTTAAAATTTACTATACTTGGAGCATATAAGCCGGTATAAGAAGCTTCTAAATTTAAAAAATGAATTGATGTGAGGGTAATTTCTTCATTTAACCGTGAAGTGGGGCTTCGCGGCAGTGTGGATTTGCCCTAGATACGTGCTTTCACGGCCTAGCACCACTTCACTGCAGTGAAACCACCTTTACAGGGGGGTTACATGCGAACTAATATGCACCTGGATAGGTGCTTTCACGGCTTAACACCCCTCTATTGCAGTGAAACCACCTTTACAGGGGGGTTACATGCGAACTAATATGCACCTGGATAGGTGCTTTCACGGCTTAACACCCCTCTATTGCAGTGAAACCACCTTTACAGGGGGTTACATGCGAACTAATATGCACCTGGATAGGTGCTTTCACGGCTTAACACCCCTCTATTGCAGTGAAACCACCTTTACAGGGGGTTACATGCGGACTAGTATGCATTTAATAGGAAAAAGAACCAGCGAAAAACCACACGAAGACAGCGAAGAAGAACAACCACACAGGACAAGCGCTGGACTTACAACTGAATGTTTATTGAAGAATTGAACACACCCCCACACATGAAACAACAGCGCATGCGTAAAAAAGGCCACCTGAGCCATGTCAACCTTTGGCACCTAACCGTCCATATCACATACCTGCCAAGTCTCCCGGATTTTCCGGGAGACTCCCGGATTTCGACTATTTCTTACGTTTGTACGGCTGTCATGAAAATCTCCCAGAAATCGAAATTTCTGTGTGTGATCTGGCCGCATTGACAAAAATCCAGCCCAATCCGATCCAGGCTTTTTGCGAACCCATCGCATTTTATTGTAAACTAATTTAGGAGGCGTTCATGTAAACGTACAGTAGAATCTCGGTGATGCGAAACCGGCAGATACAAAATCGTGAAATTCCCCAGCTAAATTCTACCGTGTCTATTGGGCCAAAATTCGGTTGTTCGGAACACTTTTACTCATCGCGGCGGGTGATACGAACTTTATTACCGAAACTGGCAGCGTGCTGGAAGCTTCAGAAGTACGGGCGCGGCCAGCGCACGCACTGTCAGAACTGTTGTTATCGTTTGCCACAACCGCTGTGGGACGAAACTGCAGTCGCTCTTGACCCGATCCTGTATGGGGACGACGGAACTTACAACTGCGAAAGTGCACGCGCGTCCAACCATCCAACGCTCGACCAGTCAAAGCGATGCTGCTCTCCGCAAACGCTGCGGACAAAACCGCGGTAGATGCGATCATAGATAACAAAAACGACGTAGTTTTGAAGGCACGCGCGCGGCCAGCGCACGCGGACTGAAAACAGGAACTACCATGTGCCACAAACCGCCGCGCACGAAAGCGCGGTCAATGCAACGCGATCGTCGATAGCGACTACGAGCTCCGAAGGCACGCGGCAATCGCAGCGGTAGAGTAAGGCAATAAATACGTAAAAATGGCCAGAAGGGTTTCGGCGTTCCTGTCGATCTTCGCTTATGACAATGGTGGAGCGGACTTTGGCACTTAGTTTTCAGTTGGCCTCAAGCGAAGCTTTGACCCACGCTTTCACGCGGCAGCCAGCTGCGCTTTCCATTATTGGTCTGTTTACGTGTGTCCCAGAAAGACATACGCGAGCTCTTTTGACAGATATAGATGTCTTGTGCGTATATCGTGGCTTGAAATCCGATTTTGCTAGTTTTTTTTTATGATACGGAATTTCGGGAGATACGAATATTTTCGCTCCCACTTTGAGATTCGCACCTTCTACTGTAGTTGGGAAACACTACCCTCGTTGGTGTGTTCGGCCACTACAAGCAGTTATAATACCGCAACGCCGATGTTTTACGCTTGCGGGGTTGGTCGGGACCCCCCCCCCCCTAATCCGTTGCGGAAATCTCCCGGATTCAGAATCATGGAACTTGGCAGGTATGATATCATGAAACGTGTGAAGCAATGATAAAATTTTAACGCGTGGCTTACCAGCTATCTAAAAACGCAAACTCTTTCTCTGTGAGGAAAACTGAGGGTTCGCTCACACATGACAATTTGCCCCGCTTCCTGATTTCGAAGGCCTCACAGATCTCACGTTCAATCTTGTTTCTACCTTTGCCAATTACGATTGCTGATTTGAAATCTGGGGACGCAGCCGCAGCTTTTGCAATGCAGAGGCAAGTTTCCACCAGTGCCTGTGGGGAGGAGATAGCGGTGTTCCCGCAGCCTCTCATTCAGACAACGGCCCGTCTGGCCGATATAGACACAGCCGCATGACAAGGGAATTAGGTATACTACCGAAACAGCACATTTCGTGAAGACGGTAGCGTGCTTCTTTTCGCAAACGCTGTTCGAACTATTCTTTCGCATAGCTATGCGCTTGCCGAGTCTGGAGAGCTTGCACGGTACAGACAACACGAGCCTGACGCCATTCCTTTTGGCCACCCTCTTTAGGCTGTGTGATATTCCATGCAAATAAGTCTATATCGGCCAGACGGGCCGTTGTCTGAATGAGAGGCTGCGGGAACACCGCTATCTCCTCCCCACAGGCACTGGTGGAAACTTGCCTCTGCATTGCAAAAGCTGCGGCTGCGTCCCAGATTTCAAATCAGCAATCGTAATTGGCAAAGGTAGAAACAAGATTGAACGTGAGATCTGTGAGGCCTTCGAAATCAGGAAGCGGGGCAAATTGTCATGTGTGAGCGAACCCTCAGTTTTTCTCACAGAGAAAGAGTTTGCGTTTTTAGATAGCTGGTAAGCCACGCGTTAAAATTTTATCATTGCTTCACACGTTTCATGATATGGACGGTTAGGTGCCAAAGGTTGACATGGCTCAGGTGGCCTTTTTTACGCATGCGCTGTTGTTTCATGTGTGGGGGGTGTGTGCAATTCTTCAATAAACATTCAGTTGTAAGTCCAGCGCTTGTCCTGTGTGGTTGTTCTTCTTCGCTGTCTTCGTGTGGTTTTTCGCTGGTTCTTTTTCCTATTACTATGAACCAACTCGCCCAGAAAGCTACGTTAGTATGCATTTATTTGTTTCTTTCGAATACTTCGAAATTTTCAATAATTTAAATTCAAGTCGAAGCGAATTTGAATACTGCAATATTCGTTCGAATATTCGAAGCATTCGAATATTCACACAAGCCTAGATACTAGTTTTCAATGCTCCCTGGCCAAAACGCATACAGTGTGCGAAACTGAAGCTTTTCCACATGTGGGAGCCGCAGCCGTAGTGATGGAAGATGCAGCAAAGCAGCATACATTGTGGGACGCTGATTTCGGTGGGTGCAAAAGGGGAGTGAGAGAGATAGAATAAACGTTTCTATTCAGAAGGTAGCGTAAGAATAGCACCCTCACTCCAGGATGCCTCGAGCTTGGACAGCGCCCTGGGCCCTCACAATCAGCCTTACCTCTTGATTGTATGAGGCTTTCTCTCGAAGCACGTTGGGGTGACAACAGTGGGGATGTTCTAGTGGGGTTTTTTTGCAGCCTCCTGTCATATGTTGAAGGGTGCCGGGTGCACCACAGAATCGGCATTGTGGAGAGAATTGTTAAGGCAGTGTGAGGTGATCTCTGGTTGGGTGTGATAGCTGATTTCCTGATAACCGCTTTTGTCCTGTGAGTGCCATGCATTCGAGGCCATGTAATCGCGAGCTTCAGAGGCTCATCAGATGTGGTTGGCTGGCCTGGTTTGTGTTGCCTGATGGCTGGAACAGCATAGGCAGTCAGTGAACATTTAAAAATCCTTTGGGCACAAGCAAGTTCACTTTCACATGATTTTGCCTAAGTATCGCTGATATGAATATTCTGTGCTTCCTCGTGAAAATTGTATCACTGACACTGTACCGTACTTTGGTATTCACTTTTAAAACGAAAAAGCAGGATTAAATAAAGGTTTGGAAAAGACTCGTTGTCTTATCTATACGATATGGCTAAAAACCTCTGTGCTGTTTCTGTTGTAGCTGAGCTGGGCCTGCAGCTGTCTCGCTACATTGCTTCTGAGCTGCCATCCAATGTGCGCCTCATCCGCACACCAGCGCGAGAGGGACTCATCCGTGCCCGCATGTATGGTGCACGCAATGCTTCAGGACAGGTAGGACTGGCTGAGGTCATATTGGAACACTGGTGATGGTTATGTATGGTCAAGCACCAGCAAAGTAGCGACTTCATGAAAGTGGGGCTAAAATAAGTTTTGATGATTAGAATAAGCTTTAATGGCATCCTAAAATGTTACCTAGGTCCCAGTATGCTCCTTCTGTTTGCGCAGAGATCTATGTAGAAAGATAGGTGGAAGGTTTTAAATGCAGTAGAGCCACTGCAATGCATTTTTCACAGTGTTGGAAAAAAAAGGCTGGCTCTCCTGTAATCTAGCGTGGACACGAGCACAAAATGGCTACCACAAAGCAGATTTAGAGGTGATGCTAGACACCATCTTGAAATGAGTATAGTGCATGTTTGCAAGGACCCACCCCTCCACACAACAGACCACCGTACTGTGCACTGGCCTGCATGGACACTATTGTTTCTTGTCACGTTAGGACAAATCATGGGCTTCGCTCGGCCTATGTGGCTGCAACACAGTCCTGAGCATCTGCAGGTTGGACACTGGTGTGCCGCATGCACCGTGGTGCCATCTCTCGATGGAGGCAGCAAAACCTGCGCCTCAAAACTCTTTTTACTGGTTGCCTGAACGTTCTCGCTTTGTTCTTGCGACTGTGCTGGGATATTTTCTTTAATGTGCCTAGATAACTCTGGCTTTTGGTTTGGGGTCATTTGACAGTGCCTGACAATGAGAGTTAAAAGCAGTTCATGCTTTCAGCTCCTTTTTAGCAGTACCTGGGTAAGATACATAAGATGAAGCTGCATTTAGGAGTTGGGCATAAGTGCTGCTAAATGATAAAACAGACGCATTGTGCATAGCTGTGTCTCAGAAGAATTTATTCGACAATTTATGGCCCAAAGAAGTCCTTGATGAAAGTCAGGCATTTATTTCATGCCTCTGATTGAACCATTCTCACTTGGATGACTTTGTGGCAGTCCACATTGCCAGACTCGGCGTACCTCCTCACCACATCTAGCGCTGTTACAGTTCGCAATGTATCAGGCAGGAAAGTTGCAGGTATAGTGTGTTCCTCATAGATGGGTGATTTGTTGCTGGGAATCGATACCTGGAACATTACATGGGAAAATATATAACTGAGAAATGTGCACCCGCTCACGAAAGTTTATGGAACGTGATCTCCATTGCAAATGCGAATTTCTGCTCTGTTAGTGCATGGCACCTCTAAGCTAGCAGGTAGCTGCGTAGGTCGCAAGAACAGGCCGGAACATCTATTTGGAGGCTGTGTTCTTGGACAAAGTGGGAATATAGCTTTCTTGGAAATTGGACGCTGATGACGATGACGATCGCGATGCCATACAACACATGGCATCGCGATATGGTCTCACATGCATATCGTTTGACCACATGCAACCAACCACCATCACGTCTTTGATGATGTACCTCCAGAGCTTCGCCCACTCATCATCATTCACTCCGCGGATATGCTGTGATTTTTTTTTTTTGCGAGCACCTGATAGATTTGAAACAAGCGCGCTTGCATCAGCCGACCTTGAACCTTCGTGCGCATGCGTGAATTTTTTCCCGCCTGCCAATAGCGTCAGTCGCTGGGACGCAGCGTTTGAGTGAGGTAGTGCGCAGTGCTCTCGTCAGTTTTTCATTGCAAGGAAAATGACGGAGTGACTGGAGCAGTGCTACTGCATCAAATTTTGCCAGAAACTGGGCGACAGCTAAGTGGAAACCATTGGGAAGATCAAGACGGCTTTCGGTGACGACGCTATGAGCCGCACACAGATTAAGGAGTGGTACAACCGGTTTAAAGACGGCCGCACATCAGTGGAGAGCAAGCCACGCTCCGGTCGGCCATCAACATGCCGAAATGACCAGGTCATTGCCGAAGTGAACGCTGTGGTGATGCGGGACCGTCGTGTGACTATCCGGGGAAATTGCGGAAGAGGTGGGCATCAGCACTTTCTCTGCACATTCCATTATGACCGAAGATTTGGCCATGAAGAGAGTTGCGGCGAAATTCGTGCCGAAACTGCTCACGGGGAACAAAAGCAACTTCTTGTTGAAGTCTCACAGGACATGCTGGATTTCACAAGCAGTGACCCTAACTTCATGAACACCATTATCACTGGTGACAAGTCTTGGGTGTACGGGTACGACCCGGAAACCAAATCCCAGTCGTCACAGTGGAAGCATTCCATGTCACCAAGACCAAAGAAGGCCCGCCAAGTGCGCAGCAACGTCAAAGTGATGCTGAGTGCTTTCTTTGACTCCCGCGGTGTGGTACACCACGAGTACGTACCTCAGGGTCAAACAATCACCAAAGAGTACTACAGGGATGTCCTCCGTCGCCTACGTGATGCTGTGCGGCGCAAGAGACCTGAGTTGTGGTCAACAGGAAACTGGTGCATCCATCACGACAGTGCTCCTGCACATTCCTTACACTTGGTTCAGACTTTTTTGGCGAAAAGTCAGACTCCTGTAGTTCAACAGGCTCCTTACTCTCCTGATATGGCCCCCCTGCGACTTCTGGCTGTTTCCCAAACTCAAGAGGACATTGAAAGGAGAGCGATTTCAGACAAGGGAGGACATTATGGCTGCAACGACAGCTGAGCTAAACTCCATTCCGAAAGAGGCCTTCTCAGAATGCTTCCAACAATGGCAGCACCGCTGGGAGAAGTGTGTGGAGTCCCAAGGGGACTACTTTGAGGGGGATTAGGTTTCCAACGCTCCAATTATGCCAGTTTTTTTCTTCCACCAAAGGTCGGATACTTTTCTAACAGACCTCGCATACGTTTTCAAGACGCGATGAATGTGGCTAGCATGTGCCAATTTCTGATATTCAAGCACTGAGGACTAGCTTGACAGGGTCTAACCTTACTTGCAATGTGCAGCACTGATTTGAAATAAGTAAAGTTGCATTTCCAAATATTTTCTGCGCACAGGTATTGGTGTTCCTGGACAGCCATTGTGAAGTGAACGTGGGTTGGCTAGAGCCCATGCTGGCACGCATTGGCACCAACCGCACCACAGTCACATGCCCCGTCATCGACATCATCAATGCAGACACCTTTGAGTACAGTGCGTCACCCATTGTGCGTGGTGGCTTCAACTGGGGCCTTCACTTCAAGTGGGAGTCCCCGCCCAGGCTGCGAGGGCCAGGGCAAGCCATCGACCCCATACCGTGAGTGCAGGCGGGATAAGTCAAGTTCAGTGTCTCATTCTTTAGATGCGAAGCATCTTATGCTCGGGGCTATGTCCGTCCCTCCCTCCCGCGTCCTTCCCTCCTGCATCCCTGTCATGAGTATATTGACTTCTGGGAGAAGAGGAAGAAGAAATAGCAGAAAAGAATAGTATCAAGTGAAGAAATATAGTGTAAAAAAAGAAAAAGATGGTACGTTGGAAGAGAATTGAAAAAAGAACACAAAGAAGGGGTAGAAGAACGGGCACGAGAGGCGACGTGGCCGGCAGAGAGAAGGAGAGAGGGCAGAGGAGATTGGAACGGCAAGAGGTGCGGACGGGTGGTAGTAGCGGCAAGGCGTTCGCCCGAGGTCCGCCAGCAGAGCTCCTGGCGTTGTCCATCCTTAGAGACCATGCCAAAATATTTTGTCATGGTCTCTAAGGATGGACAACGGCACAGGGCACTGAGGACTTCGAAAAATTCTTTATGCGAAAGAAAAGCAAACTATATATACAGAAGAGGTAGTGAAAACCCAAAAACCTAAAAAACATTCCCTTGCACACTCTATACACCCAAACTAAAGAGTTATATTTACAGTTCCATCACTGGTTGATGGCCTTGACTTGGCGGCTCCGGCGCTGAGACGAAGTCTCGTCGTGTCCGTGAAGTACGCTGCCTCACTGGAGCATGACCGTCCGCTGCACCGTCGGGGCCTCGTAGTGGCCGGTCACCGTCGCGTCAGGTACTCGCCGCGGCTGTACCGCTCGGCCTCTGGTGCGCAGCCCACGGAGCACAGCCGAAGAACATCTGCGCGCCCTCAGGAGAAGAATCTCGCTGGGCCGATCTGGTCGCACTCCCGGTCGTGCCCTGCAGCTCCCAGCTCGTTGCTGCAACGGCTGGGGCACTTCCAGGAGCTCTGCTGGCGGACCTCGGACGAACGCCTTGCCGCTACCTACCACCCGTCCGCACCTCTTGCCGTTCCAATCTCCTCTGCCCTCTCTCCTTCTCTCTGCCGGCCACGTCGCCTCTCGTGCCCGTTCTTCTACCCCTTCTTTGTGTTCTTTTTTCAATTCTCTTCCAACGTACCATCTTCTTCTTTCTTTACACTATATTTCTTCACTTGATACTATTCTTTTCTGCTATTTCTTCTTCCTCTTCTCCCAGAAGTCAATATATACTCATGACAATGCGCGCTCCTTTCAAGAGATTTTCCGCATGAAAAACTGCTCCTGACGTCCCAGGACATTCAGTCGTCAATGTGGGTGATTTAAAAGTCCTCCTTGCTCTCCACCGGCACTTCAAACCACACCATTATCACCAGTCACCACACAACACATCGATATCACATGTGGCATTGGACACTTCAGAGTTCACATAAACACACCGTGTCCTGTGTCTATGGTCACAATATCACGAAATGTTCGCTATATCAGTAGAGTCCCGTCCTAAACGCTCTTTCACTTACAATACAGGATTCACTGATCATTCAACACATTTGTCCCAAAAAGTTTTGTTTGGGCCGTCCCAAACATACACGCAAGGTACTCTTCTCATCCCATTCTGCACGTTACCTCAACCTTTCTGTTCTCCTCGTCTACTTGCAGCATCTTTCTACGAACTTTCTCACGTCTTTACGCAACCCAGGCCAGAACACTACCCTAGTCAATGTCATTACAGTTCGCCTCACTCCTTTATGCTCCTTGGCGTGGCACTTCTCCAATACAGCTGTTCTATAGCTTGCCTGGCACCATCAACTGTCTACACTCTCTGCCTTTGTTTAAGAACTCTCTGTACATCACGCCATCATTTACTACGTACGTCACACCTGCTCTCGTTCCTTCCTTCATCGGCCTATCTCCAATTCTACGTACTGCATAGCTAAGCGTCTGATCATTCCTCTGCTCCTTACCCAGCTCGGCCATGGGTATGCCAAACTCGCTCATTAATGCAGTGGTGTTAAACTCCTTCGTATCCGCTGCATCCCTTTCTGTCTCTTTACCCTTTGCTATGCGGCCATGTATGTGTGGACTAGGAATTTTCCTTTGCCCAACTGGGTTGTCTATTGCTCTTACACCTTTCAGATTGCCTAACACTACATCATATAGAGGCTCTTCTACACAGAGTGCATTTACTCGTCCTGTGTAATATGGTGTATCTAACATTACTGTAGCTTCCGGCAAACATCTCTCCGACCCATCAACCAGCACAACACGTGATGTCTTTCCTGTCAACTGTCTGTCGTCTATCAGACCTCTTCTAACTAACACCGTATTAGCACCGGTGTCTCGAAGTACCGATGCAGGTTTACCATTCACTGTCCCTTTGACAACCGGCATTTTAACATTTTCCAGGCCACTTGTGGCAACAGCTGCACTTACTATATGCGGCATTTGTCTTTCCTTAGGGCCTACTTTCTCTGATTCTCTATGGGCTACTACCGCTGCTACTTGATCTTGCGGTTTCCGCCTACAATGCTCAGTCTTATGACTCCCCACATTGCAGACCTGGCAATAACTTCTTTCCTGTTGTACACTGTCCCCCCAACCGACAGTTACGGGCTTGATGACCTAGGTGATTGCAGAGAAAGCATCGTTGCTGCATTTGCTGCCTCCCGTGCTCATTATTTTGGTGTTTGAAGCTGTTCTCCTCTTCCTCTCCTCTGACACTGTCTTTACTCATATCTCCTAAATTTCCAATTCCCTGAGCTTCCATATATTGGTCAGAGTAATCGGCTACTTCATCGAGGGATCTTAGCTTCCTTTCCTTTAGAAAGACGCCTAACTTCGGGTGACAACAAGCAAGGAATTGCTCCCTGACCATGCACTCACGCACACCCTCATACGTTTTGGGAGTGTCAGCCATATCCATCCATCTGTCAAAATAGTTTGTTAGCCTACAGACAAATTGTTTACCCGTCTCTGCGTCTTCAGGCTTACATTTTCGAAATCTTTCCCGGAATCCTTCAGCTGTTAGCCTGAATCGCTGAAGCAGAGCGTTCTTTACCTTGTCGTAGTCCAAAGACTCAGGACGCGGGCATCCTTCCAAATACTTAAAGCTTCGCCTACTAGACATAAACTCAGTGCTCGCTTCTCTGCCATCCTTGAGCCCACAGCGATTCTTTCAAAACGGTGCAAATAAGTGTCTAGATCATCCCTTTTGTAATCAAACGGGGCCATTAGTTTCCGTGGACAAATGCTCTTTGCTCTAGGAAGCTCCCGTTCCACAGACACGGATGACCTAGTGTCATCGTCTCTTGCGTTAGGCGCATCCGCTAACCTCAACTTTAGGAGAAGGATCTCTTTTTCAGCTTCACGTGCCTCGCGAGCTTCCTTTTCCGCGCGCTCGAACAACGTAAGTGACTCCTCTCGACTGAGCCCCAACGCTGTCGCTACACCCAACAATTTCTCGAAATCCATGTTCCTATGTCGTTAGAGACCAATTGGTTAGGATAATTAATCCTGGCAGGCTCGCCAATATTTTGTCATGGTCTCTAAGGACGGACAACGGCACAGGGCACTGAGGACTTCGAAAAGTTCTTTATGTGAAAGAAAAGCAAACTATATACAGTCGCCGACGGATTTTTCGGACTTCAAAAATTCGGACTTGTTGGATATTTCGGACTTCATAAATGCACCGTCAAGGTTCCCATAGCACTAATGCATTTTCGCGACCGATTTTTCGGACGAATTTATGCCCTAAAGTTCGATTTTCCGGACCAAATCGCTTGTTTTGAGCCGCGCCGCTCGATTTTGAAAGCCGCCATGTTGGATTTTCTGTTGGCTTGGTTGAGTTTGGCTTCCAGTGGCTAGTTGTGTGGCCTTCAAGATCGCAAACGCGCACAATTTTCTAGTTTCGGAGACCGTGTCCGATCTTCGTTGGCTGGCAAAACCTTTCTTTTTTGGTCAGCCTTATCGTCATCATTAATACGCCGGTAGGGATCCGCTAGGCCTTTTTTTTTTTTTTTCCTCAGTGCGTTTGTTTTGCCGGTCGTCGTGACGCACGTGGTCGTGTTGGTGGTGTGTCAAGTATGTTTGGGCCGTTGTGCGCGTCGCATGTTTCGTACTGTTGCGGTTGCTCAGTGGCACGCAGTGGTTATGGTGCTCGGCTACTAACCTGAAACACGCGGGTTCGATCGCGGCCGCGGCGGTGGCGTTTCGATGGAGGCGGAATGCTGGAGGATCGCGTATGCAGTGCGGTGTCGGTGCCGGTAAAAGAACCCCAGACCGCGTCGTTAAATCGCACCGAACAGGCGAGACGTTGCATGCATCTTTTTGCGACCAGCGTCAAGTTTTGTTTGCTTGGGGCCATGGAGCCACCAACTGTGCCGCCCGCAACGGTCGGCGGTAGCGATTGCCAACGCGCTGACGATGTTACCGTAGCCCAAATACAACCAAATCTGCTCGTCTCCAACCACAGCATGAAGCATGGCATTTTGGGGGGATTTTTTACGCTTCTCTGATCCAAATAAACTTCATTTTCATGTCTTAACCATTTTTTTCGGACTGTTCGATTTTTCGGACTATTTCGCGGTCCCCGCCAAGTCCGAAAAATCGGTCGGCGACTGTATATAGAAGAGGTAGTGAAAACCCAAAGACCTAAAAAACATTCCCTTGCACACTCTATATACCCAAACTAAAGAGTTATATTTACAGTTCCATCACTGGTTGATGGCCTTGATGTGGCGGCTCCGGCGCTGAGACGAAGTCTCGTCGTGTCCGTGAAGTACGCTGCCTCACTGGAGCATGACCGTCCGCTGCACCGTCGGGGCCTCGTAGTGGCCGGTCACCGTCGCGTCAGGTACTCGCCATGGCTGTACCGCTCGGCCTCTGGTGCGCAGCCCACGGCGCACAGCCGCAGAACATCTGCGCGCCCTCAGGAGAAGAATCTCGCTGGGCCGATCTGGTCGCACTTCCGGTCGTGCCCCGCAGCTCCCAGCACGTTGCTGCGACGGCTGGGGCACTCTTCCAGGAGCTCTGCTGGCGGACCTCAGGCGAACGCCTTGCCGCTACTACCACCCGTCCGCACCTCTTGCCGTTCCAATCTCCTCTGCCCTCTCTCCTTCTCTCTGCCGGCCACGTCGCCTCTCGTGCCCGTTCTTCAACCCCTTCTTTGTGTTCTTTTTTCAATTCTCTTCCAACGTACCATCTTCTTCTTTCTTTACACTATATTTCTTCACTTGATACTATTCTTTTCTGCTATTTCTTCTTCCTCTTCTCCCAGAAGTCAATATACTCATGACAGTCCCACGTCCGGCCACTTTCATGAAGTAGGGAAGCACCCACTATGCGAACCAGAACACTGTAGTACAATAAGGCCGTCAACCACCAATTACAGTCACCAGAGTCATGGCCGAGAGCACAGAGAGGCTGCTTAGCAATGGCTAGGCAGGTGGGGTCTGTCGCCCAGGTTGACTCCATTCCTTGATCTTGCTTGCATGTGTTTGGGGAAGGCTTAGTCCTTCCCACAGCGCATGCGCGTCCCCTCACCTCTCTCTCCTCTCCTACGCTCACCCCCCTTTCTCTCTAGGAATCCTCTACTCTACGGAGCGGCGCCCGCGTCCCGCCTCCTACACCCCCCACAGTGCATGCACGTCCCCTCCCCCTCTTTCTCCTCTCCTACGCTCACCCCCTTTCTCTCCTCTAGGAATCCTCTACTCTACGGAGCGGCGCCCGCGTCCCGCCTCCTACACCCCCCACACCGCATGCACGTCCCCTCCCCTCTCCTACGCTCACCCCCCTCTCTCTCCTCTAGGAATCCTCTACTCTACGGAGCGGCGCCCGCGTCCCACAACGCATGCGCGTCCTCTCCCCCCCCCCTCTCTCTCCTCTCCTACGCTCACGCCCTTTCTCTCCTTTAGGAATCCTCTACTCTACGGAGCGGCTCCTGCGTCCCACAGCGCGTCCCCTCCCCCCTCTCTCTCCTCTCCTACGTCCCCCCCCCCCCTCCCCCCGTTCTCTCCTCTAGGAATCCTCTACGGAGCGGCGCGGTGTGACAGCTACCTACTCCGCTGGGGGGCGCCATGGTAGTTTCGCGGTATGAAAATGACGGAGCGCGCGCTCCTCATTCTCTCTCCTGTTCAGCGCCGCAATGAGCGCCCGGACGACTGCCGTGAAATGAGAGCGGCGACGTTCCTCCCGCTCAAGCTAATTATCTCCCCGCTGCTTCGCATCCACACATGGTTCCCTTTAGCGGGAGATGGGGAATATTTTTTTTCTAGTCCTTCTCTTATTTATTCTTATTTTTAATTGTCGGCGTCATTACTACTATTTAAATACCTACATCCCATGTGAGCTTACTGTTCAGGCGATGTTGAGGGCAAAGGTAAAATAATCTGAGCGTGCCCAGTGCTTCCAGGAACAAAAATTCTGCTTACTATAATAAAACAGCGAAATCGAGCGTAAGTTATAATAATGGTAATTATTGAATTAAAGACGTTAGGAAGGGGGTCTGAGAAACATAGCACAAAGTACTCCGGTTTTCTTGTGGGCGTTCCCAGGAGCCCTTTAGTGGTATTTTCCGTGGGCACTGAGTTTTCCATTGTCTGACATTAAAACCTAAGTTGACACCATGCTCTATTTTCGTAGCTTTTAGGGGTGTTGCCTGTATCGTGTTTTGGAACCAAATATTTGCAAAGTGCTGAACCTCAACTAAATAAAGCCGACTACAATGGGGTTTACCGCCATGTGGCTCTGATTAGGATATTTTTATTGCCACACGCTTCCTTTCTTTTCATTTTTATGTTACGGCCCCATTACATGTGTAACTGCTGTCTTGCGCAAACCGTGCCGAAAGACTAGGAACCATCCAGATAATCTTAGAACCTTCCGATGAGATTACGCGCACGACGCGAACATTACAGTTTTTTCTGGAACTTATGTGGCCGCTAGCAATTAATGGGCGGCGCATGTTTAAATGCCGACGCGCTTCACCGCTTGTCAGTTTTTTTCGTGGGCCACCGCTCCGTTCGCCGCTATCAGTGTACGTACAGCAAGCATTGCTCACTTACAGTTTAACTTTCTGTTTACCCGGCCACAAGTTCGGCCAAATAAAGAGTTACGTATTTCCGAGTTCTGCTGGAGTCTTCTGCACCGTCACGACCACGTGACATTATATTGCACTTAGTTTCTTAACTAATATGAATGAATTTAACAATTACTATGCTATTCACTTTAGGGCCACGTGCGTTTCGTTACGTTTTACAGGGCATTCTAAAACAGCATATCTCATTTTTTGTGGAAACGTACATGCTACGTAGTGATTTTTCCGGCGTTTAAAGATAGGCGGAGATACATGACCACGATGCTGCTCTCCTATTCTGTTGTGCTGCAGCGCTCTCAGACGTGCTTCGAGTGAAACAACAGGCAAGCGGACCACGACGAAATGAGCGGCCGTGGCTCAGGCTTCGGCTCCACAGAGCTTCAACATTTCTGACCGCCACACATGGCAAAGAAACACCATCGTCCCTGAGAAGCGACAGGTTGGCGGTCCGCGCGCCGGTTGTTTCACTCGAAGCGCGTTTAGGAGCGCTGCAGTACGATAGCGCAGGAGCGCAGTCACGTGGTTTTGTTTGACATTTCGCGTGCTTTCTTTAAAAGCCAGAAAATATACACCACGCAGCATGTACGCCGCCAAAAAACAATTGTTTGGTCGTTTTTAAATGAATTCTACGATGTGATGAAGTGCACTCTGCTCAAAAGTGAATATTAAAAATTTTGCATAATTGACCATAGTTAATCAACCAAGCACAATGTAATAATACCATAACGAGCGTCACATGACGGTAAAACATATGCCATTGGTTTCATTTGGTCGCGGTTAAACGCTTGCTTTTTTTTAAATCATTGGTTGTACTTACATGAAACACCCTGTATACTTATCCACTGTCATTTTTTATTGCGGCACTGCCTTGCTATTTGACTTAGGTATATTCTCTTTTCTTTTTTTAGGTCCCACTAAAGTCTTTTTTTTTTTGTGTGTGTGTGTGTTACAGAAAAGCAGGTAAGCAGGCTATAAGTTGCGATAGTGTGAATAGCAGTGATATCCTGCGACGCCTTTTGCTGCGCACAATACATCTGGGAAGCTTCTGGGTGGCACAAGTTCTCTCGGAGACGAAATGGTAATAGACTGCACATTAGTGAATATGTTGCCAAAGGACACTTTACGCAAGTTGATCGGTCGAATATGAAAAATCGCTGCAGTTTTATGTCCTCAATGAACCATGATCACTGACTCGGTAGTTATCGTCTTTACATGATGATTCACAAAAAATATCGCTACCAGCGTTGTTGCTGCTCTACAGCTGTAGGGTGGGGCAGTAATCCCGAAAGCAATAATACGCATACGGACAAGGTAACACTCGGCACCGGTATTAACACGATAGCGTTAAAGAGCTCATTTCGCAGAAATTCCGGCGTCGGCGTTGGTGTCGGCGTCGTTGGTTGTGAGCAAAAAATCATCGTCTTGTCCGTGACCGAAAAATCGCGAAAGATGCAAATAAAATAAATAATAAAAATTTCCGGGTCCTAGTGAGGATCGAACCCAGGCCGTTTGCGTGGCAAACAGGTGTTCTACCACAAAGCCACGCTTCTGCTTTGGAATTACAGTGAAAATAAATTCCTCTGCTTGGAAATGCAGTGAAAATATCTTTCATGCTTTACAAACACACGCATCCTGTATACAGGCATCACAATACAACATGTAATATCGCAGTAATATTGCGTGGTACAAGCGTAAATTGCCATCGGGCGTAAGAACATCTGGATATCATAATGACATCGTGGTTGAAAGCCGGCCACCCATTACAAATGGCACACACGTTACTGCGCGTATTCCCTTAAGACCACGTAGTGGGTGCATAGCAAGTTCGAAAATATTTCCCGCTCACAAGTGCTCGTGGTTTAAGGCATGCTACCCATTACATAGTATGAACTAAGTGATTGAAGTACGCACTAGGGACAGGGTATCGCT
The DNA here is from genome assembly GCA_030522465.1 of Rhipicephalus appendiculatus. Lineage (NCBI taxonomy): Eukaryota > Metazoa > Arthropoda > Arachnida > Ixodida > Ixodidae > Rhipicephalus > Rhipicephalus appendiculatus. The sequence goes on along the minus strand of JALIZH010028633.1, from coordinate 101,698 downwards.
ATCGCGTTCAACTCTTAAAGGTGAAGCTTAAGGGTCCCCCAATTTTTTTGTGTGCCATCTTGCAGAGGCTGCTTATTGAAGTTCTTGCAATTAGATGGCATCCCGCTGGCTGGTCGCCAAGTAGAGCAGCGACACCCATCAATTACAAAAGTGTCAAACAAAAACCACTTATATCGCAGCTTATGAAGAGCTGTCAATTGAACAAATGCCAATAACTTGTTTCGGAATGAAACTAATATATACCAAGCAAGAAAGACATAAGTTTCCGGAATCAAACAGATATTTCATTAAAATAAACAAAGTTGGTCGCAGTTAAGACATTCTCAAGCAAACACTTCTGTACATATGCATTTGCAGCATCATTATATACATATATAATAGCAAATTTACAAATGTATCGAAGTATCTTAAGATACAATTGGGAAGTATCGTATCGGATACATTCATTCCGGAAGTATCTTGTATCTGTATCTCCAATACTCCTTGCCCGAGTATCTTGTATCGTATCGCGATACAATTTCAAAGTATCTTTGCCCAGCCCTGCTAAATACACACGAATACATATACACAGATATATGTAGATGAAAAAAAGATTCATGAGGACAAACTGGAAGTAAAAGTTGCCAGCGAACGCTGTAACACTTGCTCATTTGTTAATGAATTCCAATCATTAACTGTTCTTGGAAAAAAAAGAATATTTAAATAAATTATTTTGTGTTTGATACAGTGTTAATATCCTACCGTGCCGTTGCCTTGTCTTATACTGGGAGGAGAATAGAGTAACGAAATATGCATTGACCTTAACATGCCCCATTAATATTTGATAAGGAAACTTCAAGCCTGAATGACGGTTTCTCGTGGATAGGGGTTGCAGGTGAGCTCTGGTCGCAAATGTGTAGATAGCTGGGCCAGTTGGTATGGATCCATGGTAGCAAGGAGCGTGAAAAAACAGGACGGACACACAGGAAGAAAAGACAAGAACAGCGCTTGTTCTCATCTTTTCTTCCTGCGTGTCCGTCTTGTTTTTTCGCGCTGCTTGCTACCAGGGAGTTCGGGTCAACAGGTCTGTTACTGATGTACGGTCATAGCAATTATATATAAAGTGAACTGCTCGTTTCTGAGTCATTTACAGTTTATCGATATTCGCTTTGTAGCGAAGCTTTGGAACTAGTGGGTCGTCCTCTCCAGCACCTTCTAGTGGGTCGCCCTCTTTGAAGAGAAAGAGCAGCTCGGTGCTGAGAGTCGGTCCCCGCCTTGACTGTCGCTGTCGTGCATCGTCGCCGAGTGCCCGCCAATAAACGTCTTAACAATTTGGTGGAGAGTGCTGTGCCCTTAAAGGGCCCCTCACCAGGTTTGACAATTTTTAGCTGACGAGCGCAATTGATACACTGAGCGTTCACGATCACGTCTGCCAAAATTTGCAACGCTACGCGCCGCGGAAATGGGTCAAATTTCAAGCTGAATGCTGCTTGCCCTTCCTTTCGCGTGCTCGCGCGTAGAGAATGAGGGGATGACGTACACGGCGGAATAGCCCTACGTTGACAGCAGTGCTGTGACGACGGTCCTCTACGTAGATGGCTGTGCACTGACGTCGACAGCAGTAGCACGTGACACTGCGAAAATTATTTGACACGACGTGTGTAGTTTGTGGAATTTGTTGCTTGAATAGATGAATAAAACTTGAGAGAAATAATGAGACGCACAAGGGGAATGTCTGCGTCTTTTTTATTTTTGTTGAGTGAATTGCAGCGATATGCGGGGCTAATGTGCCTCCGTTTCGCATGCGTTCGTGTCCCCGCGGTTAGCGCATTGAGGAGACGCCAGCCCTGGAAAGGAAAGTGATGTCCTGGCGCGTTCGAGCACTCAATGTGCTCATTTATTCTAGCGCGTCCAAGTAAACATAAATGCGGCACTGGCTCATAATACCGCCACTCTCGTGCCAGTGAAAAGTGAAACGAACGCGCACAGAGGCATCTATCCCGCAGGAACAGGCAACAGACCACAAAATAACGCTGGTCAACAAAACAACGCCGCACGCGTGCTCGGGGCTGGGCTTCCTCGGTCACGTCATGCACACGTGACCTTGCGTGCCATGACGTGTTGCTCTCGCTCGGACGCTGGAGAAGGTAGGGAAGAGATTTGGCTTGCGAAGGCTATGCGGGCCGAGCGGCAAGGGTTTCGAGCTCGCCTCCTTGCATCATGGTTTCGCGCCGCATCAAAATATCGGTTTTCTCAGCGCCTAATGAACTGATTGAAAAAATCCTTGTGGCATAATGCTCCTCATCGGACACACAACCACTGCCAGCGTCTAACTAAAATTTGTTATGGGGCCTGGTGAGGGGCCCTTTAAAACAACTTCGGTCCACATTCGATGCCCTTGTAGCTTTGATCCCGTACCGTGCCATCTACCATGCCCCAAGACGCCGCTCAGCAAACGCTTCCTCCTGCGCCGACGCCATGTCCCGGTGTCCCCCGCATCCGCGACCCTCCTGTCTTCACCGGCGCGGATGGCACTGACGTCGAGGACTGGCTCGCTATTTACGAACGCGTGAGCGTCCCCAATAAATGGGACGAGGCAGGCAAACTCAGCAACCTGGTTTTTTACCTCGCGGGTGTGGCCGGCATGTGGTACAACAACCACGCATCCGATTTCCCGACTTGGTCCGCTTTTAAGACCGCCGTCGTCGACGTGTTTGGCCGTCCTGCCGTACGTAATCTGCAAGCCGAACAGCGTTTGCGTGAACGAGCACAGCAGTCCGGCGAGTCCTTCACCAGCTACATCGAGGACATCCTCGACTTGTGCAAGAAAGTGGACACGAGCATGTCGGAGTCGGACAAAATCACGCATGTTCTCAAAGGCATCGCCGACGATGCCTTCACCATGCTCCTGGCCAAGAACCCTCGCACTGTGGCAGAGGTCATTACACGGTGCCAAAGTTACGAGGAGCTGCGCCGGCAGCGCTTGATGACCCGTCGACTGCCGTCACGCGACGCTGACCTCGCGGGCTTGTCGGCCGTTTCTGACCACACCACCTTGCTCGCTCAAATCAAGTCGTTTGTGCGTGAGGAAATTGCCCGCCAGGTCTCTTTACTGGCTTTCGCTCCACCGCAACATGTTGAACAGCCGTCAACTACACTTCTGCCTCCCCTCCGCCGAGCGATTCAGCAGGAAATCGCGGAGGTCATGTCTGAATACCACCAGCCGCCTCCAGTACCTGCGCCACTAAGCTACGCACAAGTTGTAGCCAGGCCACCCCCCACCGATTCCTGTGGCTGGCCCGCTTAGTTACACTGAAGCCGTCGCCAGACCCCAGGCCTTCGACGCAACTGTGCCGCATACATACACCGACGTCGTCCACGTGCCCCGACTGCCGCCCACCATGCAGTCATATCAGCAGCCGCCTCGCCCATCGCGGTCTGCGACATGGATGGGACCCGCGAACCGATGGCGCACTTCCGACAACCGCCCCATCTGCTTTGCCTGCGGTTGCGCCGGTCACGTCGCACGCTACTGCAATCGCGTGCAGCAGCCTCGGGTCGCATCCAACCTTCCCAGCGAATCGAGCCGCCCTTATTATGACCAACCGCCGCCTATGTCACCGACGTCCGGCCCCGTACCATCAACACGCCGTTTACAGTCTCCACGACGTCGCTCACTGTCGCCGATGCGGCCACGTCCGCCCGCACGCGACCAGGAAAACTAGTCGTCGCAGTCCACGAGGCAAGGGCTGCGACGCTGTCGAACTGCGAAAGCCCTCAGAGAAGCCCATCGAACGTGATAGACGTGTTTGTGGACGGTGTTCGCGCATCTGCCCTTGTAGATACTGGAGCCGCCGTATCCGTCATGGACGCAAAACTTAGCTGATTACTGCGCAAAGTGACGACGCCACTTTCCGGGCTCTCCCTCCGTACAGCCAGCGCCCAAAGCATTCACCCTACAGCGGTGTGCACAGCCCGCCTCATGATTCAGGACGCGATGTACGCCGTCGAATTGATCATAATTCCTGCATGCTCTCACGACGTCATCCTAGGATGGAATTTTCTCTCACGCCGCGATGCCGTCATTCATTGCGCACCAGCTGAAATAGAGCTCTCACCATTCGCTGATTTGACGCCAGCCGACAGTCCATCGGCTGCAAGCAAGGTACTCGTCAAAGACGACACCAAAGTGCCTGCAAACTCGTTAACGGCGGTGTCAGTCTACTGCGCCAGTCTTTCCAACGCCGTTGCACTCCTCTCGCCATCTGACCGTGTTTTCATGAAGAAAGGCTTGCTGGTTCCTTTCGCGACCGTTCAAGTCACTCACGGCAGCACCTCTATTTTAGGGGCCAAGCTCCTTATGCTGTGGGTCGTGCGTCCTCTGTGGTTTGTAGTACGTAGTAGCCACCTGCGTAACCAGCAGTATCTCCCTGTGTGATGACGATGACGCTGCCATCACGGCACACCACATGGAATGTACCCACTATGCGCCATAACGATGACGCTGATGACGATGACGATCGCGATGCCATACAACACATGGCATTGCGATATGGTCTCACATGCATATCGTTTGACCACATGCAACCAACCACCATCACGTCTTTGATGATGTACTGGGCGAATTTCACGCAAGATTCACGGTTTACTGATGAACCTCCGGAGCTTCGCCCACTCATCATCATTCACTCCGTGGATATGCTGTGATTTTTTTTGTTACGAACTCATCCCCGTACAGTGTTATGTTGGTGCGAGGGGAATGTCTCGGCAGCGTGGAACCCATCGAAGACGCACAAGTTATGGATGAACCCTATGACACGCACTGCCCAAGTTTAAGTACGCTCAGTGCTGTTTCTACATCTGCTTCATCATCCGCTGATGTATTTGTTTCCTCCATTCCCGACAACTTTACGCCAGTCCAGCGTTCCCAGCTTCTGGGCCTGTTGGAAGAATTTCGCTCTTCTTTCGATGTTGCTCAACCTTCACTCGGCCGCACGTCCGCCGTTACGCATCGCATCGACACAGGCGCCCAACCACCACTGCGGCAACGTCCATATCGCGTATCTCCCACAGAACGCCGTGTAATCAATGAGCAAGTCGACGACATGCTTCGACGCGACGTTATTCGACCCTCTAACAGCCCCTGGGCGTCTCCTGTCGTTCTTGTTGCGAAGAAGGATGGTTCTGTGCGGTTCTGTGTGGACTACCGACACCTCAACAAGATCACTCGTAAGGACGTGTATCCACTACTGCGAATAGACGACGCGATTGACAGCCTGCAAGGAGCAGAATTCTTTTCATCTCTAGATTTGCGCTCAGGGTACTGGCAAGTACCTATGGCTGAAGACGCTCGGCCGAAGACCGCCTTTGTCACGCCCGACGGCTTGTACGAATTCAACGTCATGCCGTTTGGGCTGTGCAATGCGCCCACCACCTTTGAGCGCATGATGGATACCGTTCCGCGCAACCTGAAATGGCACACGTGCCTGTGCTCCCTCGACGACGTCGTCGTTTTCGCTCCGGACTTCTCCACGCATCTTCAACACCTGCGGCATGTTTTGACGCGCTTGAGTGACGCCGGTCTGCAACTGAACCTAAAGAAGTGCCGATTTGCAGCACGGCAGCTGACAATACTCGGCTACGTCGTGTCCAAGGACGGAATTCTCCCCGATCCAGCCAAGCTTCGGGCCGTGACCGAGTTCCCCAAGCCGACGTCCATCAAGGAACTGTGCAGTTTCGTAGGCCTGTGTTCCTACTTTCGGCGCTTCATTCGAAACTTCGTGACTATCTTATCGCCGCTGACGAAGCTCCTCGGAAGTAACGGGCCTCTCCATTCGTGGTCGTCAAAGTGCGACGACGCTTTCGCAACGCTCCGTCGTTTGTTGACGTCGCCTCCCATACTACGCCACTACGGCCCCTACAGAGGTACAGCCGCGCTCAATATGAGTTGCAACACGCTGGCTATGATTAAAGTGACTCCTAGCCTGAACAACGACACCGACAAACGTGAAATTGGTCCAGAAAGTACCCCTAATTGAGAGAGTTCAATTCACCAATTTTTGTCTATGTAGCTGCCACTTTGCAGTGTTGGTGCCATTTTGAGTACCGACAGCGTGTTGCAACTCATATTGAGTGCGACTGTACATACGGACGCCAGTGGTGTTGGCCTCGGTGCTGTCCTTGCGCAGCGCAAACCAGGGTTCACGGAATATGTCGTGGCGTATGCAAGCCGTGCGCTTACAAAAGCCGAGACCAATTACACCGTCACGGAGAAAGAATGCCTGGCAATCATCTGGGCCCTTACGAAGTTCCGACCTTATTTGTATGGTCGCCCATTTGATGTGGTCACCGACCATCACGCACTGTGCTGGTTGTCGTCATTGAAGGATCCCTCAGGCCGTCTCGCCCGTTGGGCACTTCGCCTGCAAGACTACGACATCCGCGTGCTCTACCTGCAACGGACGCCAGCATGCTAACGCCGATGCCCTGTCACACTCTCCCTTGCCTGACGACAATGCCCACAGCTCGGCATCTCACCTTGCCGTTTTTTCCATCGACCTGCATACCATCGCTACTGAACAGCGCAAGGATCAATGGATTGCCTCACTGATAGACTTGCTGACTGATCCATCGACAACACCATCCACTCGCGCGTTGCGTCGTCAAGCCCACCATTTCGCCGTTCGCAACGACCTCCTCCACCGACGCAATTACAACGGTGACGGCCGCCAGTGGCTACTAGTCATACCCCGCAGTCTGCGCTCTGACATATGCGAGTCGTTCCACTCTGATCCGCAATGTGCGCACTCCGGGGTATAGAAGACTTACCACCGCATTTCGCCAACGGTACTTTTGGCGAGGGATGTACCGCTACGTGCAGAAATTCGTTCGCTCCTGCATAGATTGTCAGCGCCGCAAAACTTCAACGCACCTGTCGCCGGCAGGTCTGCGCAACCTCTACCTTGCCCTGACTGGCCGTTTGGGCACGTTGGTATCGATTTGTATGGGCCACTTCCGCTAACGTCGGCTGGTAACTGCTGGGCCATCGTCGCTGTAGACCACCTCACGCGATATGCCGAAACTGCCGCCCTCTCCGTGGCTACGGCGCGCGATGTGGCCTCCTTCCTGCTCTAACGATTCATGCTGCGTCACGGTCCACCCCAGGAACTGCTCAGTGATCGAGGCCGTGTTTTCCTGTCCGAAGTCGTCGAAGCCATTCTCAAAGAGTGCAACGTTGTTCACCGCAAAACTGCTGCTTACCACCCGCAGATGAATGGCCTCACCGAACGCTTCAACCGTACGCTCGGCGACATGCTCTCCATGTACGTCGCCACCGATCACACAAATTGGGATGCCATTCTGCCGTTCGTCACCTACGCCTATAATACCGCCCCTCAGAGCACTACTGGATTTTTCACCTTTCTTCTTATTATATGGAAGGCACCCGTCGCACACCATCGACACGATACTTCCATACAAGCCGGATCCATCTGAGTGTGCGCCTATTTCTGACACAGCCAGGCTTGCTGAAGAGTGTCGAGAGCTTGCAAAGACCTTTACTACACATGATCAAGAGCGGCAGAAGAGCATTCGCGCTGACACCAGCACTTCTGCGCCCACGTTCCTCCCTGGAGCGCTCGTATGGCTCTCGATCCCTACCACTGCAACTGGCCTTTCTTCAAAACTACTGCCCAAATACGAAGGCCCCTACCGTGTCGTCGAACGCACTTCCCCTGTAAACTACCTGATCGAACCCATCGAACCATCTTCGGACATGCGCCGTCGAGGGCGCGACATTGTCAACGTGGAGCGCCTCAAGGTCTACCATGACCCGCTCATAGTAACCAGCTGTTAGGTCGCCAGGCGGCTCCCTTTTCGTACCCGGAGTAATTGTAGCGAAGCTTTGGAACTAGTGGGTCGTCCTCTCCAGCGCCTTCTAGTGGGTCGCCCTCTTCGAAGAGAAAGAGCAGCTCGTGCTGAGAGTCGGTCCCCGCCTTGACTGTCGCTGTCGTGCATCGTCGCCGAGTGCCCGCCAATAAACGTCTTAACAGCTTTAGTATATGGGTCCCAGATAACAGCAGCGTAGTCTAACCTGGGAAGAATAACAGATTTATACGCAAGGAGACGTACTGTGGGAGTCTATAGTTTCAGTGCCCTGTGAAGAAAAAATAGTTTACGTTGTGTGTGAGCTATGACTTGGTCTATGTGTTTATTCCACCGGAGATCACTTGTTATTGGAAGTTCCAAGTATTTGTACTCCGTTACCTCGGTGAGATAACTCGGAACAGTAGCGCAAAATATACACAAGAGACGACAGAGCAGACGGGACACAGCGCTAAACTAACAACTCAGGTGTTTATTGCAGGTGATCGCATATATATGCACATGACACCGCGTGAAAGGAAAAGGAGGAGGCGAGGTGGGGGGGGAAAGGAGCACACAAGACAATCGACCCAGCAAATCAAACAAGCGGCTCACGCGACAAAAATAGCATTTCTTTTTCATTAATAGCATTATCACTCGACACAGGCAATGCGTATATATGGATTGGATAAATGTTAATGCATTTCACCTGCAGAGCAGAGTATCAATGAATGTCGTAGCTTCTATGATTATACTGTGAGTGTCACCTGCTTTGTTGGGCATGGGTTCGCAAAATGAAGAGTTCAAGCTTTATTTGGCACCTTGACTGCTGAATTCTTGATTTTCACGAGATTTCAGTGCATTGCATATTGAAGGAGTTGGTGTGTATTGTATACATGGTAACTCTGGCACAATGCTGGCAGTGACAACACAGGGCACGGCATGTCATCCTCCTGCCATTAATATGTTTTGTGTTGCAGCTGACTTGTGAAAAGAACTTTGCCTGTCGGTCACTCTGCATGCACCATAGTTTAAAAGAATGTCCATCCAAGTAGCCCTCAAGGACTTGCTGCATGTGAAGTGTAAGCTGGAGTTAAAGTAATATGGCCATCTTTTATTAAGGCAAAAGCCTTAAATGCCTTATGAGGCACTGGCCTTGAAAAATATGGTGTGTGGTACGGAAACTCGCATGACTTCACAAGCATGAACTTTTACAAAACTGGGTTGGGCTGGAATCTACCCCAGGAATTCTGTATCGCAGTCAATAATTCTACCACAGAGCTGCGCCAGTGCTAGCAACTGCGTCAGTAAAAGATGCTATACAGTTGTCATGTTGGGCACGAAGTCATGTCACAGATGTAATGTGTGTAGGAGAGGCATAGAATTGCACCATACGTCACACCATGTTAATTGCGTGTTAAAGTTGAAAGCTTCTCATTGTTACAAAGGGCTCAGCAATAATTCACCATCAGCCACGGCATCAACAAAATGCACAGCTGCGTGGGTGTGCATATTGCTTTGCAGACGCATATGTACTTGCTCATTGCAGATCATTTGTCTTGCGTGAGTGCAGCCAGCAGCCAGGATTTCGTCTTCTTGTGTTAGAAGAGTAACACCAGCGTAATGTATCGCTGTGCCTGTCTGATGTACGCAGTTCACCAACCATGGCTGGAGGTCTGTTTGCCATGGACCGGCGGTACTTCCACGAACTGGGCGAGTATGACGACGGCATGGACATCTGGGGTGGTGAGAACCTGGAGATCTCTTTCCGGGTGAGCAGCCTCCCCGCCCCCGAAAAAGTGGTGCGGCATGTCACGCAGATGGGTATTAATGTCCTTCTGACAACACTGAGGCTCAGGAGGATTCCTCAGCCAGATGTCAGCTTTTGTAACAGCACACCAATGTGCCAAACAAAGAAATTTAATGTGAGCAAAACCGAAGCAGCAAAAACCAGTTGTGGTTTTTGAGTGCTGATAGATTCATCAGTATCCTGCATTTTTTTATCGGGCTGTTTACATTAATTTAAGGGAAGTATGGTAGGGTAAATTGATCAAGAAAGCAATTTCTTCATTTTATTAGCAAAAAATGATTCATGCTCTGAGGAGCAGACCACACATTGGCGAGCGTGTAGGAGCACTCGAAGCCATTTTAAAGTGGTGCCATAAGCCACGCCTCCTGATGGTTGAAAGGGTTTGTTGACATGTTGTTTTCCATCATTGTTTCTGTGTGTGTTTGTGGATCTTTTTATGACAAATATTGCTAGATCAAGTAAATGTATTCATTTCCCGCCTTTTTCATAAACTTTGATTGCAAGTTGTCCCACTAGGAATGCTTATGTGGCATAGTCATTGCTTTATCTTGTGAGCACTTTCCACGTGTGTCTTCAGAAGTAAAAGTGTGCCTTTCTTTCTATGAGTTTTTGGAAAATTATCCATACTTGATACACCTTTTCTGGAAAACCATGTGACCAATTGTGCTGAAATTTTCTCAGGTTATACTTAAATCCCTTTCAAATAGCCTGAACCTAAAGTTTTGACAAAACTATATGAGCTATAATTAAGAAAAAAAAAAGATTAATTGAAAAGTACTTCATATGGCACATGACAACTAAGGGCAATAGTTTTTTTCTCATGAGATAACTGTAGGAATCTGTTCTTTTAGGTGGGGATTAATACCATGGTTATATGGAATTAGCATGCAAAATTTCAGTCATTCGGTTTGTTCTTTTTTTTTGTTTGTTTCTGAGAAAAGCTGCGTTGCATTTTACACCCCAGTTTAAAATGTGGTACTTAAATACAAAAAAAGTAAAAAAAAAAGCTATGGGGTAAAATTTGCACGAAGTGATGGCCAAAAGCTTTCTTATTGACCACACAAAGTTTCAAAATAAAATATGGTGCAGTTCCTGAGATATGAAGCTGAAACCAAGATGACCTGTTTACCCTAACCCCTTAGGCTGAAAGCCTGAAGGGCCTCATCAGATGCTGACCTTGCAGAATGTGGCATGCGGTACAAAACCCAGGTGACCTTTGTGCGTTTAGTAAAAATCAGCTAAAAATCAGGGTCCGAGCCATTGTTAACCAAAGGTATTCTGTGTGGCAGTCAAGTATTCTACCACAGAGCCACTCCAGGGCTTGAAACTGCCTTGAAAGAAAAATTTGCGAAGCTTGCAAAGGCTTGAAACGGCGAAACTGGACGTTTCTGCAGACTAATCTGGTTGCTTCTAGGTTGTTTCTAAGTCGTTGCTAGGCTTTAACTAGGTGATACTAGATTGTTTCCAGATGATTGTCAGCGCAGAGAGGTTTGAGTTAAACCGCACACAGTCATAGACACGACACATATGTCCAGTCCAAACTCCAGAGACAGAAACTCGTGCTGAAAACAAGCGTTTGCACCTCTCATAGATCTATGGGCACGTTGTTGTTGGAGTAGGCCTTCCATCGTTTTGGGGTCTTCTCTCAGCCATGGTTGCCATTCCTGTTCCCTAGTATTCTCTTGTTTTACGTACTCGGGGTCTTCGGCTGGCCACCATTGCTTCGCAGCCATTTGTTGGGCTAACTGCTGCCCTCTTGATTTTTAGTGGACCAGTGGTGAGTAGTGGGCATTTACCTGATTTCTGTGGCGCAAACCCGTTTATGTTGATGATAGTGTCCTGGATGAACTCGCAAGGAACGATTTGCTAAACAGCCTCGCTGTTAAAAGGCCCTGTACAAGTGTCATGTCAGGTAAGGAATCATGTTAACAGATGTAATATTGTGTAGCAGAAGTGTAGAATCACACCATGTGAACTACATAACGAGTACATGATTCGAGGCTGCCTAACCGTTACAAAGGGCTGAGCTATAATTCACCATCATCGTCGTCGCCAGCCACAGCATCAGTAATGTGCACCTACTCACGTGACCTCTCCAGCTCCAGTGATGACGATGACGACTATGGTGATGACTAAATAGCCACACCTAATGGCTTCCGCTTTCGAGTTGTCTTAGGCGAATGCATAAGCAACCCTGTGAGTTTTTTTATTGACTCGTTAAGCAGCAGGCAAGACTTGTTTTAGTTCATTTGATAGCTTTTGAGGTCTGCATTATGGCATATTTACAGGGCACGGTGGGAAGAATATGAGAGGTGTGCGAACTGCGCAGCGGATAATGAAATCGGATAAGTTGGAACGAAATCGGATAATGACATTGGAATGAAATTGGATAAGTTGAATTAAAAAGCTTTTAGATGCGAAGCATGTTATGCTCGGGCCTTTGTCCGTCCCTCCCGCGTCCCACGTCCCACGTCCGGTCACTTTCATGAAGTAGGGAAGCACCCACTATGCGAACCAGAACACTGTAGTACAATAAGGCCGTCAACCACCGCCACAGTCACCAGAGTCATGGCCGAGAGCACAGAGTGGCTGCTTAGCAATGGCTAGGCAGTTGGTGGGTGCAAGCAAAAAATAACACGCAGTACCGGTGGTGTCTGTTGCCCAGGTTGACTCCATTCCTTGATCTTGCTTGCATGTGCTTGCGGGGGGCTTTGTCCATCCCTCCTTCCCACGTCCCACACCCCCTCTCTCTCCCCTTCTTAGCTCCCCCCCTTTCTCTCTTCTAGGAATCCTCTACTCTACGGAGCGGTGCCCACGTCCCACACCTGCACAACGCATGCGCTTCCCTTCCCCCTCTATGTCCTCTCCTATGCTCCCCCCCTTTCTCTCCTCTAGGAATCCCATACTCTACAAACCGGCGCGCACAACATGTGGTGCGACAGCTTCATACTCCACTGGAGGCGCCACGGTAGTTCAGTGGTGTGAAAATGACGGAGCGCGCACGCCTCATTTTCTCTCCTGTGCAGCGTCGCGATGAGCGCCCGGGCCGCGGCCGTGGAACGAGAGCGGCGACGTTTCTCCCACTCAAGCTAACCATCTCCCCGCTGCTTCGCATCCACACATGGCTCCCTTTAGCGGGAGATGGGGAAGCTTTTCTTTTTTTACATGCGAAGCATCTTATGCTCGGAGCTGTGTCCGTCCCGCGTTCCGCGTCCGGCGTCCGGTCACTTTCATGCAGTAGGGAAGCACCCACTATGCGAACCAGAACACTGTAGTACAATAAGGTCGTCAACCACCGCCACAGTCACCAGAGTCATGGCCGAGAGCACAGAGTGGCTGCTTAGCAATGGCTAGGCAGTTGGTGGGTGCAAGCGAAGAATAACACGCACTATCGGTGGTGTCTGTCGCCCAGGTTGACTCCATTCCTTGATCTTGCTTGCATGTGCTTGCGGGGGCTTTGTCCGTCCCTCCTTCCCACGTCCTGCATCCCGCGTCCCACACCCCCCACAGCGCATGCGCGTCTCCTCCCCCTCTCTCTGCTCTCCTACGCTCCCCCCTTTCTATCCTCTAGGAATCCTCTACTCTACCGAGTGGCACCCGCGTCCCGTTGACTCCATTCCTTGATCATGCTTGCATGTGCTTGCGGGGGGCTTTGTCCGTCCCTCCTTCCCGCGTCTCGCGTCCCACACCCCATAGCGCATGCGCGTCCCCTCCCCCCTCTCTCTCCTCTGTTACGCTCCCCCCTTTCTCTCCTCTAGAAATCCTCTACTGTACGGAGCGACGCCTGCGTGCCACACCCCCTACAGCACATGCGCGTCCCCTTCCCCTCTTTCTCCTCTCCTACGGTCGCCCCCGTTCTCTCCTCTAGGAATCCTCTACTCTATGGAGCGCCGCGCACGACAATACTGTCTCCTCTCCTACGCTCCCCCCCTTTCTCTCCTCTAGAAATCTACTCTACGGAGCGGCGCCCACGTCCCACAGCACATGCGCGTCCCTTCCCCCCTGTCTCTCCTCTCATATGGAAATCCTCTACTCTACGGAGCGGCGCGCACGACAGGTGGTGCGACAGCTGCATACTCCACTGGGGGACGTCACAGTAGTTCCGCGGTATGAAAATGACGGAGCGCACACGCCTCATTCTCTCCTGTGCAGCACCGCGATGAGCGCTCGGGCTGCTGCCGCGATGGGAGCGGCGACGTTTCTCCCGCTCAAGCCAGCCATCTCCCCACTGCTTCGCATCCACACATGGTTCCTTTTAGCGGGAGATGGGGAAAATTTTTTTATGCTGCTACCAGTATAGAAAATGGGCTGACTTGACTAGTCATTGTTACTCGCGCACAACTTAACGACATCCTATTTCGCTTACAGCAGCTGCGTATGCCAGTATAGCGCGAAATTGGCCAACGCACAAGTCGGGTGATGATGTACAGGCACTCTTTTACAATTCAAGAAGACACGAACCAATGCATCGTAGGCTCGTACAAAACTGAATGTGGGTACTGCAGCCTGCAATCGCTAAAAAATACATAACAATTACGGAATCGATAGACAATGCATGTCGAATGCGGAAATTCAGTGCCGTTATTCAACGCAAAAACTGAAGCAAAATTATTATATAAAAAAAAAAAATTGACTCTTAATCGCTCAAAGGGAACACGCTCTTTGCTCCGTTGTGCAACAGCACAATCATCTCCGTGGTGGGGAATATGTGTAGCATGTGCCTGTTATACAAATATATCAATTCACAGGCATTGTCACGTGACCAGAGGGCTCGCACAGGTGTTTGGCTCCTTTTAATTTCGTAGTCACCGAATTATTTACCATACTACAAACCGCAGACTAGAGGACCCTGCGTTTTTGTGACGTCCATATATACGTGCCTACATTCGCTTCAATGTCTTTTATAGCATGAGCTTTCGACCACTGGAGCTTGAAAAAAAAAGGAAAATATGCAAACACAAATTCTGGAGTCCACTGTATCACTTATAACGGTCCAGTTACGCTTTCATTATACGCATACGGCAAGCCGGTGAGACCCCGACGCACAGCCCGCAATGTATTGCGCCATCTGTCGCAGAAAGTGTGCAACCACAGCAAATGGTCTACCGCGTTTGGAGGCTAGTTCATACACCTCTCATTCTTCCACCGTGCTAGAGGGTGTGCAAATGTTTTAGGTCAGATTTTGAACAATACCGCATTGAATAATTTGGTTTGACTTTTGAATCCCCAGTAATCATTTTTACGAATAACAGAATGCGACTAATATCGAGCATGAATCAAATATTCGACTTGATTATGCGGCTAAAACTCACCATAACGTCATTACATTATACCTTTGGTTAAAGCGTCATCAGCATCCTGGTTCAAAAGCACACATGTTTATGTTAAATGAAATTACTGGCCATTTCTGCCACGTGTGGGCACAGGCTCACTGAAAGCATGTGAAGGAGGGGAATTTCTATTGGCGCTTGTTTGTTATACTGAGGGCATTTTTTTTTGTTGCCTACACTATATACACAAGTGTAGCTAAGTGTAGCAAGTTGCCATATTTTTATTCTGCCTAAAGAAAGTGTGTAACTCCACCCACCGACACGAAATCATTTTTCATAGCAGGAGTGTTCACCACAACAGAGCTGTTTAATGCAGTGAAGAACACTAGTAGTAATCGCTAACTGCCATGGAGTAATCGCCAGCTGCATACCTGCTGCCATTCGTTGATGAAAGACTATGCTTCTAGAATGCGAAAAGTCTGTCAGTCCATGCATTTGAGAAGGTTTGGGTGAAAAATACATATTAACTGTGGTGCCTTTGACGCAGCCTTAAAAGAACAAATAGTAAAATAATCACCTTTTACGATCTCGAGAGACGTTGCAGAGTTTTATATAAACTCCAGGCGGGCTTATTCTGGGTTCTCACTTATCGATGTGTGTAACTATTTTGCATTTCCCTTCTACTTCGATGTGTTAGGTTTTAATCTAAGGCAACTGATTGCATTACCCTCCCCGAAGTAACCTCAAACAGATCTGTCGCCAACATTGTCCTGCTTGGATGTGCAGATCTGGATGTGTGGAGGGCGGTTGGAGATCCTGCCCTGCTCACGGGTGGGGCACGTGTTTCGCCGCAGACGTCCCTACGGATCCCCTAGTGGCGAGGACACGCTGACAAAGAACTCGCTTCGTGTGGCGCACGTCTGGATGGATGAGTACAAGGTAGGCAGCCTCCTCTGTGTATTACGTCTGTGCCTCGCATATGATCTACTCCTTGCTTGTAACTCGTCAGTAAATTGTAGGACCGTAGAATCTTGGTAAACGGAAATTGCTTAAACAGTATCACGACTTACCCAAACATCCTGAGCCATCTCCCCCGGCCACTTGAAATTCATAAAAAGAAAGGCTGGATAGGTCATTTTGATGGGGTCCGCCCTAATGCACGGCTTGCGCAGAAGCTTAGCTACGGTTCCAGCCGCACACAGTCGCACCGTGCGTGTATCAACGGCCCCTTCCTGTAGCTTGAGACATCGCAGCTACGACGGGTTCGGGCGAATAAGGCAACACTTTATTGCTATGTTAGCAATAACGCGTAAATGTCACTTAGAGGGATTGTCCGCTCTATGAAGAGAACAAAGGGTAAGGCTTACTCCTTAGTCAATGGCCGTGGCTCGCAGGGGTCTCGGAGGCAAAGTGATCGTGTCCCGGCCTAGTACGAAAGAGACCGTCTCCCCGTCTGCTCGTCGGTTTTCTTCAACCTCCGGTTTCCCTCCCACGGCGAGGGTTGTTTCCCCCCGCCAGGGAAGAGTAACCCATCCCGCAAGCCGGGAAGGGGGGGGGGGAATAGCACGCGCTGGCCGCGGGATCAATGGCCCTCTGAAAGAGGCTACCATGCCTCTCCCGAGGGACCAGTTTGTCCTTGCTGCCAGGCTGGCCGCGCTACCATCACAGGAAAGGAAGCATGGGCACGCGTGCTCCCCCACAATGTCTCCGGGACCAGACACAGACAGACAGACAGACAGACAGACAGACAGACACACACGCACGCACGTACACACACACACACACACACACACACACACACAAACAAAAGGAAAAAGCTACAAAATATGCATATTGTGTTTGCATCTAGCATGGCTTCACAAGAGATCCACTCAACTTTTATCACGGGATGTTATCGTGCTCAAGATACTCGCAAAACAATGCCCACAAAGTCCACTGCTTGTGTTGAGTGAGGGCAGCTCCAGAAGAACACAATGCGAAGCTTATGCCCAAGCTTGAATGCAGTATGAAAACAAAACAAAAAGGAAAATGTTACCGTAAATAAAAAAAGGAAAAGAATGTGAAACAGAGCAAAATTCGAGATTGAAAGGCATCAGAGTTACATGCTGGCGAATTGATGAGTGCCGAAGCAGACAGGGAAGTAAGTTGGGAGCAAACAAAACAAGCTTGTGTGCGTGCATTTGTGGCTGTGTCACAAATGAGCACTCACAGCGAGCGTCAAATCACAGTGCCAACTGTTAGCTTTAAAGGGGTACTGATACAAAATTTTGCGGCTGAGATAACCTGCGGGATTAATTCCCATAAACATGCGTATATCTTCTACCAAATCTCAACGGCGTATACAGTTGTCGACCGCTTATGTATTCGGATGCTGATAATTCGGACATGCCCGTTTATTTGGACACCTTCGCGGCACCGCCACTCGTCCCATTGAAGTAATGTAGACTCGCGACCGAAAAATTCAGACGCCCCACGGCGCGCCGTTCGATATTTCGGACTCCGGCTGGCTGATCGAGAGCGGCGTCGAACTCCATGACCAGCTGTCCGCGATGCTTACATAATTTTCGCCAGGTTGCCAGCACCGAAAGGTTGCATTGTGTATGGCTGGTGTCATGCCAGTGTAAAAGTGCAGAAATTACAATTGCCGATCTCGAAGGCTATGTGTTTTGGCGGCAGGTAATGGCCATTTTTCGGCTTCAGCCAGTCGAGTATCCATTGAATAGCTCGCACAGCCAAACCGCAAGCCAAGCCAAGCCGCGCTCAAAGTCTGTTTGGTGTGATGTTCGAAATGGCCGCGCTAGGGTGGCTAGAATGGGGAGGTGTGATGACCGGCCTCCTCAGGCTGGCCCAAAAGCGCGTTCCTGTTGCGCGGTGGCACTGCCAATGGGGGGCGCCGTGCTTTTCTCGCGTCGTCTGCTTGCTTCTGGGTGGGCAAATGATTCGACTGCGCTCAGTTTTACCGCTGTAGTGTTTTCGATGCTGATGGGCGCATTTATTTAGTGCTGTAGACGTCGAGAAACTTTATGAAATGGTTCAGCGCTCTAATTTCACGTGTAATCTACAAGCGCCGACCACGCAGCCTATACAGAATGCGGGTATTCGCGGCCACTTCTTGCGAGGTGGGTGCGCTTGTCATGCGAAAAGTAGTTTCAAGGGATCCCTCCCGCAGACCAGCAGGTTGGAACAACCCTGCGTGTATCGCTCGCAGATTAGTTATACATTTTCAATTGTAATACACTAAAAGCTTGTTAATTCAAACTCGAAGGGGATTATAAAATTGTTCGAATTAAGTGGAGTTCGAATTAGCGGGCAGGTGCTAGAATGAACAGACATCGTGCCACACTGTATGGAGAGAACCCAGAGAAGGCACCTCTGGACTTGTTCCCGCAACTTAGGCGATCTACACATTTGTGGCAGGTAATTTCGTAAATTAAGTTCATGCTCTTAACAGCGAACAGAATTTATTGATCAGTCAGTGATACACCAGACACAAGCAGCGACTTGCATTCACGTAAGCAGTGAGCCTTAATGCCGAAATATACGAAGCTATTTGTGCTCCAAAACACGTTCATTTACATGGCAGAGTTAACACAATCAAAATTTAAAGTCTTTCTTTCTTAGTTTATTTAGAACATTATTGAAATTGTCCAAGGGGACACGGTTAAAGGCAAACATTGCCTGACTGAGCCGTGCCACCCATACAGCAGTAGCAGCAGACAGACGATATTTACAGCCATAAAGGCATAGATGGAAATCAATCACTACACTTGTTTTACACAGATGAAAGTAATGAGTAATTTGGGTGATCATTCTGGGCCGATTTCTGAGGAGGGACGAAAACCAGGGGGCTCCCAGTTCGAATTAACTGTAAGTTCGAATTAACCGAGTTCGAATGAACGATCGCTTTTACTGTTGTACTTTAAAGAGCGGAAGTCACTGCAATTTTTCTGCAATGCGGTAGAAGAATGCACTAAAGTACAAGACTACAAGACTGGTGGCTTGATACAAGTTTATTGGAAACAGTACATTAAAACATTACATAACACAGGGCTTCACCTTCTTGGCTTTATTCTGCGTAGCATGCTGGTTTAGCCCTTTCAGCAGAAGATGGACACGCGTAATGCTGTAGAACCTGACAACCGGTCTCTTGCAGTGTCTTGTCGGCCCTTGGTATGGCACGTGCCCACTTTTCAAATTCATCCTTGTGGGCAGGTGCACGAAAGAGAGAGAGTCTTTCACTGCAGGACTTGTAGCCGCCGTCGCAACCTGGCACAACGCACCACCTCTGCGGTTTTTATTTTCCCCCGTCGATGGCATTCTTCAGAGTGGTTTAAAAATCGACAACATCCGCCGACACCATCTCCTTCAAGGAATCGGGAAGCGATAGAAAAACAGGCCGTACTTCATCATTGACAGCGACAGCTAACTTGCGCTGCTCCGTTACCTACGAGACACGAGCAACACATGCTCACAGTCGGCACATGCCAACAGCGCCCCTGACTGACGCGCCAAATTTCCCCCCCAGCGGCGAGTATGTGCAGTGGGGCCTCGCTAGGCAATGAGCGCGTCGCCGCGGTCGTCACACCTCCCCATTCTAGCCACCCTAGCCGCGCGTACAAAACGGACAAAGAAAGGACGGAATCACGAGCGCTGCAGCACGAACTAGCCTGACGTCGTTCCCTTTTGGCATCAGAAAGTTTGCTTGTCAGTTGTTTCTGTGGCTCGGCCTGATCTGCATCTCGCTCTCTTGTTTGTTGCTTTGACGTGCGAGGCTTGATCAGAAATGGCTACGATGCCACCCATTCCATCTGCGCCGTCGGTACTAACGAAGAAACGCGGCAACCACAAGACACTGGGGATGGCGATAAAGGCCACAATTATTCGCCAATTCGAAGGCGGCCGACCTCAATACGATGTTGTTTGGGAGCTTTAGCCGAGTTGGGCGATGATGAGATCGTCTGTCAGGTCCCCGAACCAGCGTAGGTGAACAGTAGTGACTCGGATGAAGCGCAGGCCGCGACAGCGCTACAACCTACAGTTATGGCCAAACACTGGCTGAAATACAGGCCGACTTGGTTGTCTGTGATTGTGCTTGTGTGCAGACGTGCATTGACAAGCTTTTCCGGCCACTGGGCCAATAAAGGTGTTTTTTTTTTATGGTGAATCCGTTTTTTCGGACTCTCGATTATTCGGACTTTTCAGCGGTTCCCGCCGAGTCCGAATAAACAGTCGGCGACTGTATAGCTTGGGAAGTAACTTCTATGAATTTTGAAGTTCATATGCACAATGCAGCACTATACGCCACACCTCGCGACATTGACGTCGTCTAAAGTAGCCTGAAGGTAACCCCCGAACTTCCGAGACACCACCGCTGTGGCCAAGCTCTGAGTGGGTGCAGCTAGTATGATGACATCATAGTCGCTATGGTGCTTTTGCTGCGCTTGCGCCAGCAGGCTGGTGTCTAACGGCTGCTCACAAGCCGGTGCCCGCAGCGAATGTGTGGAAAGCATCAAGAAAGTCGTTGCCACCAGATGATGATGACGGCACAGCACATGCGACTGGTGACAGAACCAACACCAGATGATGCAGGCAGCGTGGAAGTGCGTCGCAGTTCTGTGAGCCATTACTGGATGACGTTAGTTTCACACAGCGGCTTGTGTTTCTCGAAGCTCACCAAAATTGAGACCAGTCGGCAATAAACAGACTGTAAAAATTATATGTCGCCCGCCACAGCAAGCAGTGTTCCGTGTTATTATGTCATGAGTAAGGAGACGATGAAGACGACGAACTAGGAGGAGAAGCTCGCGGAACAGGCACGAGTGCGTGCATGGAGTAGCACACGGCTCGAAGCGCGTGACACGAGCCGTAATGCAAGAGGAATGTGCGATGAGCTGGCATTGCTTGCGTGGCTACGGGAGAAGACGGTCGCATCTGCAGCTACGTTCTACCTACGGGCGCAGCGGACGTTCGACTCCAGAGGCCGGGACGCTGGCACTCCGTGGCGTGGCCGTTGACCTCGGCGACGCTCGGGCGAGGCTCCTCGGAGGTGCTGCAGCATCTTTCGGCTGGTCCGGACGCACGCGCCGCAGTCCCCCTTCGAACGTCGGCCCGCAGCAATCCCTGGGACGCCACGTCGTCACTTCGAGAGGGCCAGTCTCGTCCTAGGGCTAACGGACGACGACACCGTGCCACGTCACCGACGGCGACCAGGAAAAGGCTTACGGTAGCATGGCCCTGACGCATCGGAGCGACGACGGAAGAGGAGCGTCGGCTACCTCGGCTGGGGACCCAACACGACGAAGGTTGGACTTGCAACGATCGATGGGTCCAAGTAAGAGTGTTCAATTCGGACTACGTTCCGACGACGAGGCCTAAGTGGCCAGACTGAGGTTAGGGACTGCAGTTAGGCGCAGCTGAAATGATTAGTTTACTTTTGTAGAAGTGTTGGTAGTGTTTCTTAGGTTTTCATTGTTTGTTCATCGAGTGTTAAGTTTTCTACTAGTTTTTCCTTGGTTGTAAATATACCTTGTTTGCTGTGCTGACCAGCATCCTCTCACGATCCATCTCCACTAGCACACGCCTCCGAGATCCGTGACAAAACAATTGGCGAGCCTGTGCCAGGATCAGAAACTGCCAGGGTCAGAATCCCGCAATCATTTCTTTTCCTGCCCAGTCACCGATACTCGGAGAGTGCGGAGATGGATTGGGAGTGTTTCTCGGCAGTAGCTAAGGAGGTGGGAATGACGAAGGAGGAAACTTTGATGTTTTTCGATAATGCGCAAAAAGAGCATGATAAGGAGGTTGCACTGAAGCAGAAGGAACAGGAGCACGAGTTTGAACGCAAAAAGGAGCTTCTTGAATTAAGCTTGAGACTAGCGCAACTTAATGGGGTTCCGCATGACGAACAGAGTGTGGCATCAGCATCCTCGGGCTCGCAGTCACCTGGAACCACCCGCATATGCCCGAGAAAGTTAATGGCTCCATTCGACGAAACACGTAATGACTTGGATGCCTATCTGCATAGATTTGAACAGATTGCGAGGGGTCAAGGATGGGAAAGAAGAGAGTGGGCAACAGCACTCAGTTTGTGTCTGGTCGGGGAAGCTTTAAGCGTTTTTGGTAGAATGCCCGCCGATGACTCCATGGATTATAAGGTGAAAAAGGCACTGTTACAAAGATTCAGGTTGACAGCGGAAGGCTTCCGAGAGCGGTTTCGTGGGTGCAAGCCAGAGAATGCCGAGACAGCAAAGCAATTTGTGTGCCGCTTGTCAAATTACTTTGACAGGTGGATGGAGACAGCCAATGTGGAAAAAACATATGAAGGCGTGCGTGATCGCATAGTTCTAGAGCAATTTTTTGAATTGCTGTAGTGACAAGTTAGGGGTGTTCCTAAAAGAACGAAAGGTTGTTTCACTGGATGATGTGGCAGAACATGCCAACCAGTATTTGGAGGCCCAGGGACGTAGAAACCTAGGGAAAACCAGTGAAGATGTTGCCAGAATTAAAACAGATGAGACAAAGGGTAGGCCTCAGGGAGTACCTAACATGTCACAGCGACCACTCAGGTGTTTCCTGTGTAACCACATTGGGCACCGAGCTATGAACTGTCGAGCGGGAGATGGTCGTTCACAAGCACAAGTAGTGTGTCAGTTGTGCAACAGAAGAGGGCACCGTGCGAATGATTGTAGGTCGGGGACTACCAACAAAGTAGCATGTATAGTGGACCCCCAGAGCTGTAATGCGAAAGAAGTTGGGCCTACTGACAAAGTAGCCTGTATAGTGGAATCACAGAGTGATAGAGTGAAAGAAGGGCAACAGGTGCCGAAAGAAGATGTAGGAAAGAATGAAACTGAACTTTACTTACAAGGAGATTGTTTACCAGTGGTAGATGGAGAGGTGCATGGACAAAGGGTGAAAGTTTTAAGAGATACAGGCACGAACATTGTTTTGGTGAAAAGGAGCTTAGTGCACAAATCAAATCTAACGGGAAAATATGCAACAATCATTTTGGTAGATAGCTCAGTGAGAAAAGTTCCTGAAGCTCGGATAAAAGTTGCAAGTCCATATTACTCAGGTTGGTTGACAACAAAGTGCTTGGAGAAGCCTATGTACGACCTGATATTGGGTAATGTGCGAGGAATGAGGAAGGTAGATGAGCCTGATAGAAACTGGGAGAAGAACAAGGATGCGGTAGAGCAACAGAATGCTCCTATTGGTAGACAGCGGAACAAAAGGAGAGGGGTAAAAAAGAATCATCTTAGTCTGGATGGCCAATGTTTCTGTTATTTTTTAAGGGCACGCTTCAACACTTTGAGAGCACGGTCAGCAAATGCTGCCAATCGGTAGTCGAGGCTCATGAGAATATGTGATGCAAGCATTGTAGCGCAGCATACCTAGAATTTACCATTGATTCTCAAATTGAGCTAGAAGTTGTTCCCTCTGCTCTCGATAAATGACGCCATAAACACAAATGACAGCACCATAAACCGAAAGTGTACGCCCATTGGTTGACTACAGCTTTGTGAGCTGCATAGTTACTGTGGCCACTGTGGGATGGTACCACGTGCCCACAGGCGCTCTCGATCACACTGAAAGTAAGCCGTGCACTTGAAGAAAAAGGAAGAAAAGAAAGTGCTCAAGGTTATGATGTGCGCTGGTGAAGGGACGTAGCTTCTTGCTTTCTTTTCATCCCCCCCCCCCCCCGCGTAGCTTTTAGTGCGCTCGCTGGTACAAGAGGAAGCGCTTAAAGTGTGCAGAAAATCCCTGCAACTTTGCTCAAACTTGACGGACTCTAAAAATTTTTGTGGCAGACTATTCATGAGAAAATAAGCTTTTTTAATGAAGCCATCAGACGATTGCTTGGAAAAGTTTTGTAGGGTCCCTTCAAATGGTAGGTATGATAATTTTATGTGAGAACACGAGAAAAACCTAATCGGCTAGATGCTGACAGCTTTTCTGTAACAATTAAGAGCACATGTACCCAAGCTAAAGTAAATGCAGTGAAATTCTTAGAAGTGCTAAGACTGGGGAGAAAAAGAAAGTGCACAGTTCCACGCAGTGGAAGCTGTGGACACTTAAGCGCTTGTAGTCATATTTGTAGCGCAATAAACCCAGACGAAGACAAAAATACAGAACACATACACAGGACGGGCGCTAGTCCTGTGTATGGTCCACTAGTCCTGTGTATACAGACACAGGACGGGCTAGCACCCGTCCTGTGTATGTGTTCTGTATTTTTGTCTTCGTCTGGGTTTATTGCGCTACAAATATGACTACAAGTGACTCAAACCAACTAGCCCGCATCACCGCCTTCACTGAAGCGCTTTCGTGCCAACTCTTGCTGCCACTCTCGAAAAGGGGCTTCTTTCTCGGGCATACGAGAAATCTTCTCCATCTTGGAAAAGCATGCAGCGCACGTAGCCCCCGCTCTTACACCCATAGCCGTTCACCTTGCCTCCACCGCACCACTCCTTCCCGTGCCTAGCATGGCCTTGCATTGCTCTGCGGTCAGTGCCACCTAGAAATACCACTTCACCCGTAACTGACCGCCATCTGGGGGGTGTATCTGGGGGCTGAAGCGTCACATCTGTTATCTGTCTGGACACCTGTCGTCCGGCCCAGCCCTAGAACAGCTTTGCTTTTAAAACAGAGTTTTGCTACAAGGGCCAAGCAATGAATGATACAGCTACAAATTGGACTGCTATACGATGCAAGTCCAGCAGCTCACTCCTTTAGCATCTGACCTGGCATTACTCGACATGCTAGCTTAAAAAGGAAACACAGCCACTGCAGCGACTGAAGCAACCTTTGTGTGGGATGTGGCTTCAGCTCATACTTCTTTGCCGCCTTTTATGTATGGTGCACTCTAGTGTGGGTGCCTTGTGCCTGATTCTGTGAGCTCAAAAAGGCAAAGAATGAATACAGTATTTCCTTCTAGCCTTCTGGCTGAATGATTCTTGACCTTCTCCGTGCTGATTCATGCATTGTTGCAGCTGAACTAAGCTTGGTTCCTCTGTAGAGTGCTCACAGATGGAAGCATGACAATGTAGGGCTAAAAAATACAGTACTTTCTTCAAAATTTATGATTTTTTATTTATTTATTTATTTTTATTTATAGATAATGCAATCTTGTGGAAGATCTTGGCAGCGTGGTACATATATAAGTGCATAAAAACAGAAAAATGACAAGGCAAAACAATCAATGAGTTTGTTCGCACATGTGCTTAGAAGAACAAAACAAAAAGGCAAGTGACGTTATTCCAACATTCTTGAAATCAAACAGACTAATGAGTTAGCACGAGCAAAGAAGGAAAAAAAAAAGAAACGCACGAAAAACATCTCAGCCAGACAAGAAAATGCTTCCTACTGAAGGTGCAATTCAAATTGCGATGGTGGTTAAGCGGGCTTGTTTAAATACGTCAAGGGAGTCGTACATGACATCCCTCTGAGCTGCAGCCGCTCCTACGCAGGGCAAACTGGTGACTGCCTTAATGATCGCCTAAAGGAGCACGCCAACAACGTCAAGCAAAAGCACGGCAGCAACTTGGTGCTGCATTTCAGGTCTTCTAATTGCATACGTAATTTTAATCAAGTCACGTGCGAGATCATTGAGTCATTCACCATTATCAAGCAGGACCCATTCATATGTCACTTCACTGCCCGCACAGTTACTTGACTAGGGAATCGTATAGTATCTGCAAGATTAACACCTCATCAACAGGCCTGTAAACTCAAGTTATTCTTTTTATCTTGTTTATCACTTCTCTTCCCTTGTCTCTTTCTCTGACCACATATTTCGTGTTCACACAATAAAACCCCCTGTTGGAAGTGAGCACCTGTGCTGTGTGGTCTATTCTCGGTGTCCTGTTTCTGCACTGTTTCAAAAACTATGTGCAGTACTTTCGTTTCCGCTGTCTTCAAACCGTTTCGTATTGGCGTAGTCTCGACTCACTCACATTGGAGCCAACGTTACCTTCAGTGGCCAGATTCGTAGGGACATGACACGGTTATCTTGAGCAGTTGCACGTACCAGTTGTTACACCACAAAGGCTTTGATGTCGTGTTTCAATCCACGTGTTGCAGACGTACTACCTGCAGACACGGAAAGATGCCCGCAACCAGTGGTACGGAGATGTGTCGGCACGGAAGGAGCTGCGCAAGCGTCTCAGGTGCCGCTCTTTTGACTGGTACATGCACCATGTCTATCCCGAGCTGAGGCCTCCAAGCCCCTGAGGACTTGGCACCACCGAAGAAGCGCAAGAAATTCCCTCCACCCAAGAACCTTGATCTGCTCCGCCGCAAGATGCCCACCATCATTGGCCGCTTTCAGGTGACCTTTCTAACCAATCAAGTTCCCTTAAAGGAGGCCATTGCACACTCATTTAAGTGATCTCAATATATTATTGTAAACATATAAAAGGCAATTTGGTTTCATGGTTTAACTGTGCACTAACAAAATAGGCAAATACAGCAAAGACAACAGCAGATGCAGCAAAATTTGAGTTCCAGAAAACACTCCCAGCACGTCAAACACCAAAAAAACGCTTTGACTGTGGCGGAGTGTGCGTCCTGTTATTTCTTAATACAATATTGTCACGTGGTCGTGACGTTGACGAAGGCAGTAGGCAGTAGTCCAAGATGAAACACTTTATTTGGGCCGAACTTGTGGCCGGTAAACTGAAGGTGAGATTACAGCAATAAACGCTGGCACTGATAGCGGCGAACAGAGCGTCGGCCGTCGATTAACTGAACAACGTTGGAACGTCGGCTTTTATAACTCACGCGTCGAACATTCTAGCCTTATCACTGGTTGTCACGCAAGCTCTGGAATAAGCTCGAGTGTTCGCTCGCGCGCAATCTTAACACAACGATCTACAATAATCGTGAAGCTTCTAGAACAATGAGGGCGCGGTTTGCGCTGAGCATGCGGGCAGTCTTTGTGGGCGAAAACCGAGTACAGAAAAATAAGAAAGGCGCGTGGCAATATTTTCCAATTTCACGGCTGAATTTAATTAGAACTATAAAAGGTTCTGTGGAAATTTTTTTCTATTGATTTTAATACACATCACTGGGAATTACATCCGTGCTTTCTTCATACTGTTCACAAAAGTAAAAAAAAAAAAAATGTGAAAAAAATGAAAATCAAGGCCCAAATAAAAAAAAAAAATAGGTTGGCACTTTGATGCTCCTTGGTGCATCTTATATCTCACATAGCAACTTCAAAAAAGTGTCAAATGTAGAAGAAAGCCTTAGCAACATTCCTGCAAAAGATTGCCTTCCTACAGGCAGTGTGAATAGAGGGAAGTATAGTTAAAAAAGAGAGCTTTTTTTTTCCCAAAAATCTCATTACCAAAAAATAAGATAAAAAGCTCTGGTGCCAATTTTGTAATGAAAATTCGGGATCGAAGACCGCTTATGTCGTCAAAACACAGTTTCAGCACTATGTGTCCTCATTTGATTTGTTCACAAAATATAATGGGTAAGAGTGGTGTATGATGGGTGTGCTGGTTTCAGTGCCTTTGCACGTCATTATGAGCTTGCGTTTTGCACAAATCTATAGTTTTAATTATTTTGCACAGCAGAACTTTGCTCTGGTGGCATGTCTTGAACAAAAATGCATTCTCCGATTTTGTTTGTGTCCAGCTCGTGCAGCTGTTGGCTGCTACTACTCTAAAGGGCTAATGTGTACACAGTTTGCAGCCTACAACCTCAACTTGCCCCTCCATTATTTACTAGTGAGGAACATGTGAAGTGTTGTGAGCACATGTTTTATGGTGTTGCAAGCAGTTGTAGTGTCTACTGTGGCACACACGCAGTGCATCAAGGAAAGCAGGGGCCATTGATGTTCTTTGGGGCTATGGCCCAAAGCGGGTGTTCAAACATAGCTTGGTGTGCTTATTTCACTTCCCTATGATATCCTTGATTGAGGGAGTCTCAAATGCTTGTCAGCACAGGCAGCAGGCACTGTATGCCATTTTTAAGGAACACAGGAACACATTTCCTGTGTTTTTGTTTGAGGAAAAGGAGCTGGAAGAGTGGTGCAGGCACACTGCCGCCAGGGTGGAGAGCACATGCTGGTTTGGGCTGTCACTCAGGCACCTCAACATCCAAACTTACACTGCTCCATTTGTTGCGGAATTTGAGTACTCTGGACTAAAATGCGGCTTGGAATTGTGCCGTATTTCCATACAAGCAATAATTCAAATAATGTCACCTCATTGTAAGGAGGATTTACTGTACCTGGTACCAAGTCATGGAAGATTTCACAAAATGGACAGCATCCCTGAGAGTCATTGACGCTTCCAGGAAATCTTCCTTCTGATGATTCTCATGAGATGTGCGTGCTATGGAAGTAGCATGCTCAAATTGAGGGCTGTGTTCTTGGACGACCACGCTTGGTGACCCAGCTTTGTCCCTGTTCTCAGTTGTGGCTGGAGCCACGGATGGCAGCCATGCAGCAGCCACCATGTCGAGCACCGTAAACAAAACGATGTCAGTGGGGTGTTGACCTTCTTGTATTAGCTGTAGGGGGGCTTTGTCTTTACAGCCGCAGGTAAACTTTAGCACACTGTCATTTCAGGCACACCAAGATGCAGATTATGTCAATCGTGCTGCGGCAGCATTTTACGCAATTTAAGTTGGCAGAAAAGGCATTTGAGCAAGTATTTTATATTTGTTATACTCGGCGACAACTTATCTTGACATTGGAGCGAAGGCTATGGAGGCGGGGCTTCCACACATTCGTGTTGCTCCGCAGGTAGTTCGGCAGCTTGCGGCTGATTTCGGTTTTGCTCGCTCCCATCGTTAACGCGTTTAGAAAAACACGTACATGAAAATTATGAATGGGAGAAACATTTCGATTTTTCAGTGTACATTTTAGTGTCCTATTACGAGTATATATTTCCTGGTGAACTAAACAGCACGTTTGCGGCCGCACTGTGACATCACGCACGCCATGTTTCCTTGAAAAACGGGTGGGCTGAAGAGGTGGTGCTTTCTAAGAAATGAAAAGAAAAGGAAAGCGTTCTTGCTAGGTGAACGATAACTGTATTTTGCCTGCAACTTCCCCCAATTGTTTAAGTCTCGTAATAAATAAAGCAGTATTTATTTCAGCAAGGCAAATGAGAAAATTGTCAATAAACTTCAGTACTATTTTTTTGGCGCGGCAGCAGACATGCGCTTTGGTTCTGTAGCTTCCACAGTGCTGTCAAGGAAAGCTGTCGCCGAGTATAGTGGTTCTAGAAAGCAGAGATAATCTGAAGGAAGAATGTTCATAGAAATTTCGTTAATATGGTATTGAAGTTTAATGATGTTTGCTTTTCGATAGATACGAAATACCATATTTTCTTGCATATAACCCGCACCCTCACTTTCTGAGCACATTTTTTGATGTGGGTTATATGTGCAAAAATACGGCATGTTGTGGTTTCAGGGCTAAGAAAATGCATTGGGTCCAAAAATTTCCTTGCTTTGGACTAGTTTTCAGGGTGTCGGACTGTGCACACAAACTAAAAATGCTCTTAGTTCACACTTTAACTCGAATCTTTAATTAGAAATTGCTGCCTCTAAGCTCCTTTTAGTGAGAGCGGCTGTCATTTTGTTGATGGCCATAATGGAGCATGTGGTTGTTCCAATAAATCTAAACATTGCTCCCGATATGCCTCACTGCCCTCCATTTATAATATGGCATAGCTGAAGTTTTTTACAACATACGAGTCACTGAAGAAGCCAGAGAACACTTGTTGTCTCAACAGTCAACTGCTATGCTCCCTCTGTGTGCAGCTGCAGCTGTCGGGCACCAATCTGTGTGTAGAGTCTGAGGACGACGTCACCACCAAGGGCACCGTGTTCCTGCTGCAGGAGTGTGCCAAGGTTAAGCGCCAGGTGAGTGGTTTCACCTGCTCTCACACTTCTCTATCCACAGTGGAAATGTAACATCTGTCCTAATATGTGCAACTTTATGCTCAACCTGGGTGCCTTAGAATAATGAGCAAGTTCCCACAATGATTGCACCTCGCTAACTGGTTACTGTAATGGCAGCGGGGTTCGGGCAGTGTTGGTGTAGAGGTGTTGCGCCAGCTCTATGTCAAGGTTTGTCGAAATATGATGACAGTACACGGATGCAGCACGAGGCTCCAAGAGAAACAAAAACTCGGCAGATACGGCACTTCGTGGGAATCGATTTCATGCAAAGCAGTCGGCGAGTAGCGGCCTACGCCGGATTTTTTGCTTTGAGTCAAGTGTTCCGTGGGTGTGAATGGTTTGTCCATGTAGCGTCTGTGAAACTGTGGGGATCATCTGGGTGCAGGCCCAAGTGTTGCCCTGGCTCATGACTGCTGTGAGTAGAGGCTTTGCGTCTGCTGAAGGTGTTCTCTTTATTGGAAACCACCAAAGATTGCTGCTTCCAGCTACACAGCCGCTTGTCTCGTGTCCACTGCTATCACTTGAACTGCTGACATTACTTTTCCTCCCTTAGCACTCAATTTTCTCCTCTAACAAGCCACTGATAATCTGCCCCCCATGTTACACAAGGGGTTACCCAAAAGTTATTGGAATAGCACTGTGCTCAGTGGAGTGAGCGCAGTATGCAATTTTCTCACCAGGCGAGCGTTGCACAACTCATTTTGACCAAGTTGCATCTTGTGGCTTCTCCCAAGAAGTTTTTCTCTTTGTGCAGTTATCTTTTCGTCATGAAATCAGTTTTGCATGCTCATCATTTTTTCGTGACGGCCGATTGAAGTGAACAGCTGACTGCTGAGAAAATTTGTTTCTTGCTTCCGGCGAAATGCCTCAGAAACTATTGTGGTGTCAAACACAATAGTTTCTGAGGAGTCTGCGATAGGCAAAAGGGTATGAGCAATTCTGTCTTTTAAAAAAAAGAAAAAAGGGGGGATCGGAGGAGGGAGGGAAACATCGATTCATGACAAACCTCGTTCTGGACGTCAGTCTACTTCACGAACGGACCAAAAAAATTTTAAAAAATACAAGATTGTGCACTTGTGTTTGAAGATCGCCAACATACCACTAAAATGTTGGAGAAGCGATCTGGTCTAGCTTGGAGCTTAGCTCAGCTAGTTTTAACAGAAGACTTGGGAATGAGAAGGGTCATTGAGAAATTTCTGACCCGAATTTCGACAAATGAGTGAAGAGACGGTCAAGTGAAAACGGGCCAGACTTTGAAAGAACAGCTCCCAAGTGACATAGACTTTTACCCCAAGGTTGCTACTCATGACCAGTCATAGTGCTATCCTTACCATTCTGAAACAAAATTTCACATCCACACACTGGTCACCTTACCCCACAACGCCCATTACTAAAAACGGCAAGTGCATGAAACTTATTTCGCAAAAAAAAATGACTTTAACTGAAGAAAAGATTTCTGGGAGAATTCAGTGGATGCAGCAAACTCTAAAGGTGTTGCACAATGCTCGCCTTGCGGAAGAATTGTGTGCTATGTAGCTCTGCGCAGTGCAGCGCCATTCCGGTTACTTTTGGGTAGCTCTTCCTGTGACCTGTCCAAATCTATACCCTAATGCTAAATAGAACAGTCGACCCACACGTTTGTTCTCTAATCCATATTTCTCTGTCCCTGCTTTTAAAACTATTTTTTTTTAAATTGCTTTACCCTCTGTGCAGTTGCAGCTGTCATAATAGCCTAGTATATTTAAGGTTTTCCATTTGATGAACTTGAAGGCACCGGTGTGATTTCCCGCTACAGGGGCTGCATTTTGATGGGGGGTAAAGTGCAAAGAAAACTGGTGTTCTCAGAGTTAGGTGCACGTAAAGTGACCAAAATGATGTGGTGTCCCTCACCGCGATATGCCTCATATTCGTATTGTGGTTTTGGTGCATAAAGCCCCTGCGGTTATTTTCTTATTTATTTATTTATTTAAAATGTCCTTACTGGCCTCATAAGAGGCATTATGTAAGGGGGGCATCACAATAAGAAAGAAATGCGCATACAGTGAAATCTCGATACAACGAATCTCAAGGGACCACTGAAAATCATTTGTTATTTTGAAAAGTTGTTGTAGTGAAAGTATTAAAAATTTGCACAAAAATCGTAAACGCAACCACGTGAGTCGCCTCCCTGTTTATCCGCGATCGCGTTGTGCTCTAATAAGCGCAAAAAAACAAACACACAAAATATTACGGAACCAGTGCACGTTTATTTGAGGAGGAGTGGCATCTTTGCCTGACGGGTGCAGCTCGACTGCTGCAAGACGAACTCTTAAGCGTGCGCATCCTTCTTACACTCTTCGAAGCATCGGCGTTAGATACCGATTCTTCCCGTTAGTTCGCGCGCGCTGTTGAAACGTCGTCTTCGCTCTCGTCGCCATTTTCTTATCATGACAAATGGTATGAATCTTATCGGTCGTCAGATAAGCCGACGCGCATACTTCGTCATTTGCATTGTGCCTAGTGTTCAAACGTTAGTGAAGCACGCATGGGTGATTCATCGGCGACTTCATCCCATAGGTCACTCGCGTTGCATTTTTCACTGTCGCCGCATTCCTTTCGTGCTGCTTCCGAAGCTCATCATGAACGTACAACCACCAATCCAAAGGCGAGAAAACAGTCGTGTAACAAGCGCGCAGGTTAAGCTGCCCGACGAAACAAAGGCAAGGCAGGGTTCTGTTTGGTGTCGCATAAGTCGGTTGCCAGACTGCCGCCAAATCTGACGGCTATAGTTGCCCCTGCAGTTCCAGCTTTCACGTAATGTTTTCTCATCGGCTCTCACTGTTTTGCTAGCGTCCGTGGTGTGCCGGTGTCACTGGGGCGCCCGTAACCCACGACGTGCCGCTTCGCGGTTCTCAGTATTTTGCCAGCGTCCGTGGTGTTGTCGGTGTCACTGGGGCGCCCATAACCCACAACGTGCCGCTTCGCGGTTCTCAGTATTTTGCCAGCGTCCGTGGTGTGTCGGTGTCACTGGGGCGCCCGTAACCCACGACGTGCCGCTTCGCGGTTCTGAGTGTTTTGCCAGCGTCCGTGGTGTGTCGGCGTCACTGGGGCACCCGTAACCCACGGTGTGCCGCTTCGCGGTTCTCAGTGTTTTGCCAGCGTCCGCGGTGTGTCAGTGTCACTGGGGCGCCCGTAACCCACGACGTGCCGCTTCGCGGTTCTGAGTGTTTTGCCAGCGTCCGTGGTGTGTCGGTGTCACTGGGGCACCCGTAACCCACGGTGTGCCGCTTCGTGGTTCTCAGTGTTTTGCCAGCGTCCGCGGTGTGTCAGTGTCACTGGGGCGCCCGTAACCAGGGCTGGGCAAAGATACTTTGAAATTGTATCGCGATACGATACAAGATACTCGGGCAAGAAGTATTGGAGATACAGATACAAGATACTTCCACAATGAATGTATCCGATACGATACTTCCAAATTGTATCTTAAGATACTTCGATACATTTGTAAATTTGCTATTATAGATCTATATAACGACGCTGCAAATACCTATGTACAGAAGTGTTTGCTTGAAAATGTCTTAACTGCGACCAATTTTGTTTATTTTAATGAAATATATGTTTGAATCCCGAAAATTATGTTTCTCTTGCTTAATGTATATTAGTTTCATTCCGACACAAGTTATTGGCATTTGTTTACTTGACACTTGTGTATTTGATGGGTGTCGCTGCTCTACTTGGCGACCAGCAAGCGGGTTGCCGTCTAATTGCAAGAACTTCAATAAGAAGCCCCCGCAAAATGGCCAAATACCGGTGCAGAGTCTTACCTTGTCCGTAAGCGTAATACCGTTTTCGTAGTACCGCATCACCCTACAGGTGTAGAGCAGCGACAACGCTGGTAGCGATATTTTTTGTGAAGCATCATGTGAAGACGATAACTACCGAGTCAGCGCTCACAGTTCACTCAGGACATAAAACTGCAGTGATTTTTCATGTTCTGCATTGCGTAAAGTGTTCGTTAGCAGCATATTCACTAACGTGCAATCTTTTACCATTTCTTCTCCGAGAGAACTTCGCCCAGAAGCTTCTCAGATGTATTTTACGTGGCAAAAAGCGTCGCAGGATATCACTGCTATTCACACTATTGCAACTTCTAGCCTGCTTATCTGCTTTTTTGTAACACAAAACAATGGACTTTACAGGGACCTAAAAAAGGAAAGCGAATATACCTAAGTCAAGTAGCAAGGCAATTCCGCAATAAAAAATGTCTGTGAATAAGTACACAGGGTATTTCACGTAAGGATAAGCAAATATTAAAAAAAGAGCGTTTAACTATGACTGAGGAAACCAATGGCATATAGTTCACCGTCACGTGGCGCTCGTTCTGGTATTTTTATATTGCACTTACTTGGTTGATTGACTGTGGTCAATTATGCAACATTTTTAATATTGACTTTAGGGCAGAGTGCGCTTCGTCACATCGTAGAACGCATTTAAAAATGACCGAAGCAATTGTTTTTTGGCGGCGTACATTCGCCATGGCAAATATTTTCTGGCTTTTAAAGAAAGCACACGAAATATCAAACAAAGCCACCTGACTGCGCTCATGCGCTATCGTACTGCAGCGCTCTTTAAACGCGCTTGGAGCGAAACAGCCGGGCGCGCGGACCGTCAGCTTGTCGCTTCTCAGGGACGATGGTGTTTCTTTGCCGTGTGTGGCGGTCAGAAATTTTGACGCGCTGTGGAGTACATGCCTAAGCCACGGCCGCTCATTTCGCCGCGGTCCGCTTGCCGGTTGTGTCGCTCGAAGCACGTCTTTGAGCGCTGCAGCACAATATATATAGCGTACGAGCGCCGTAACATGGTCATATTTCTCCGGCTCTCTGTAGACGGCGGAAGAATCACTACTAGCATGTACCTTTCCACAAAATATCACATCTGTCCTTTTAGAATTCCCTATAAAACGTAAAGAAACGCACTTGGCCCCAAAATAAATAACAGAACTGTTACAATCTTCATCTTAGTTAAGAAATTAAGCGCAGTATCAAAATACCCTAATGAGAGCCACATGGCGGTAAAACCCATCGTTGGTTTTATTCGGTTGAGGTTAACTTCTTCTTTGCAAATATTTGGTTCCAGTTACGCGACACCCTTTACAGACTGGCACACCTAAAAGCTACGAAAATAGAGCATGATGTATCGTCAACTAAGGTGTTAAGGACATCCAAAAAAACTCAGTGCCCACGGAATATAACACTAAAGGGCTCGTGGGGACGTGGATGAGAAAACCGTAGTACTTGGTATTATGTTTCTAAAATCCCCTTTCCAACGACTTTAAGATTTGTTGTTATAATTTTCAGTATTATAATGTAAACTCCATTTTGCTGTTTTATTAAATCGTAAGCAGAATTTTCGTTCCTTTAAGCACTAGGCACACTCAGATTATTTTACCGTTGCCCTAACATTGCCTGAACAGTAAACCCACATGGAATGTAGGTATGTAAATAGTAACAATGATGCAGACACATAAAAATTAGAATAAGTAAGAGAAGGAATAGTGGAGGAGGTTACAGAAGACATATTACAATTAACAAACGAAAGAAAAAAAACTGCACAGTGGCCTAGAAAATGTGTGGAATGCAAACGGAGGACAGCAAAGAGAGCACTTGTGCTAACAATCAAGCTATCATTAAAAAAAATCTTCATCCATAATTTAGCACGAAGAACAAAGATACAGTACGCCAAAATACCATCTGTTATGTAAATGCTTGTACTACTGCATATAGCATTGACACCGGTGGTGGGACGGTTGTTATAATCTAATTTGCATATAAGTCACATAGTGTGCAACTCAAGCTTACATCGACGAGATCTGTGAAACCTCTTTGTGAAAGCAGTGAGACGCACAGCAAGCCCATTGTTGCATTTTTGAGAATTTGTAACAAAGTACCACACAAGACAAACTTCAACAAGAACACTTTAGCCGCAACCGAATTTGAGCGAAAGACACCGCACGCATTGGAGTACGCAGCACAGTACCGTGGCTACAAACAAGGTTCATGGCATCGACACAGGTAAAAAGAAAGAAAACATCGAGAAACAAAAGGTCGGCTGCACGTAGACGTTCGCGCGCTTGTTTTTGTCGAGATGGCTCGAGCGCCATCACGTGACCCTGCTCCACCAATAAAGACGCGTATAGATCTTATTTCCTATGCTCACTGGAACACTCTCGCGGAAAGACAAATGAATATCACTGTCGTCAGCTTCATTGAGGTGGCTTAGTGGCAGCAGTATCTGCTTGAGAAGCAGAGTTCAGCCGACGTTTGTTGTTTCGCAGGGTGGCGTTTGTATAGCAGTATCTTGTATCTTAAAATACACGATACATTATTGAATGTATTGGAAATACAGATACAGATACTCGTTTTGCGAGACGTATCGCGATACAGATACAAGATACCCGAAGAGTATCTAAGATAGCATCTAAGATAGTATCTAAGATGCATGTATCTTCGATACTGCCCAGCCCTGCCCGTAACCCACGACGTGCCGCTTCGCGGTTCTCAGTATTTTGCCAGCGTCCGTGGTGTGTCGGTGTCACTGGGGCGCCCGTAACCCACGAAGTGCCGCTTCGCGGTTCTCAGTGTTTTGCCAGCGTCCGTAGTGTGCCGGTGTCACCGGGGCACCAGAGGAAGTGCCACGCCTTCTGCGACAGCGGCTTACACAGAAACCATATGGAAAAGCTGGAACTGCAGGGCCAAATACCCCCCAAGTCTGGCAACCGACTTATGCGACACCAAACAGAACCCTGCCCAAAGGCAACGCATCGAAACGCCGAAACCCGATGCGAAAAACAAGTGCAGGCGATGGTGATGGCGATAGGGCTATCGCACATTCGAATAAGACAGGCGCGAAGAGAAATACGCGGGCGTTCTGGTGATGATGATAGTGGCAGGTACTGAGCTGGGCATTGTTTCCACAGGCGTGAGTAACTTTATAAAAACGCTATTCGTTATCGTTATTTTGAAGTGTAGTGGAGATATTGAGGCGATAAAATTCGATACGTTATTCTGAAACATTCGGTATTCTGAAATTCGTAGTAGTGAAATATTTTTACATTAAACTAATGGACTTTTGGAAGAGAATTTTGGAAGAGACTTATGGAAGAGATACATTAATCTGAAAAAATCGTTAATCTGAGCTTCGCCATAGCAAGATTTGACTGTACATAATAGATATAATAAACATAGTATACGTATAGGAATGATTGCGATAACAGTAATGCATGCGCGTCATTTGACGAACACATGAGATTATTATTATTCTGTGCAATTGTTTTAGATTTCTGGGTGTACTGTGCCTAAACTCCACCAAAGTGAACCGTGTGCCCTTCACTTGCAGCTGTGGTACGAGACTGCGCAGCATGACCTGCGCTTGGCACAGCGGCTCTGCCTGGACGGGGGAGACGAGTACCCACGACTCGCCAAGTGCCATGAGATGGGTGGCTCCCAAGACTGGCGCCATTCCAGCAATGTGAGTGTGCACAGGGTTTGAGCTGTACTTTCAAGGAGTACTGCACTGTAAATCGTGCCATATTGTTTGAATCATATATGCTGGCAGCAGGGGCAAGGAAGGTGACAAATGTTGAGATGGTATAAAGAAATGACCGGACAGGAAACATCATCTTTCCTGTCTAGGTGTTTTTGCATATTTTAATGATCAAGGAAAGGAGGCGACATTCATATATGCCGCCAGTATATTGAAGGGCATGCAATATGGTGGAGCTGTGCATGTGAGTAGGCGTGCCTCTTCATTTTGGTGTGTCCTGGTCGACATGCCTGTCTGAACTGTCCCGTGGCAGCGTGGTTTTGCATCATTTACAGCATTGAGAGTTGCAGATACAGTCGAACCCCTTTATAACGAACTCGAAAGTGCCGCGATAAGTGCTCGTTATATCAGTAGTTCGTTGTATATGGACTCGCCCCTTAAAAACATGCATTCAGTGACCAAACCGTTTTTTTTTTTCTGTGTATTTTGATTAAAAAGTGCTAACAACCCCTCCGGTGACAAGTTAGGCCTTTTCGCGTGTTAAGCGACGCCCGCTGTGTGCTCATGAGTGAATTAAACCATGTTCGCAATGAACTGACGCTGTTCCACTGAAGTGCGGTACCACCACGTGGAACCAATCATCCTTGGCTAGTTGCGGGCAGCACGTCGCTCACTCAGCTCTCGCCATCGCGTGCCACGCCGTTTGCAGTCCAGTGTATGCGCGCATTAGTGCATTCTTCGTGCATGCTTCACTCCGGATCGTGCTCGGGTGCGGCGAGTAGCCTGTTCATTCAACAAGACGAAAACGCATTTTGCAAGCAACACGTAAGTGGCCTCGACGCGGCGGTGGCAAACTTGCGAATGGCAGCATGATGACGCGCTTGTACCGCCGTCACTCCGCGTGATTTAAACACGCGCAGCCGAGCAGATATCTGCAGACAACTGTTATAAGGTTGTCGGCGATGAGTCAAAATGGCACGTTCATCGCCACCCGCCAACTCGCCTTCGCTCTTTTCTGATGCTTATCCGTTAAGGCACCACCGTAACAGCGCGGAAGTCATTATCATTGATCAACCATTCTCTGCCGTTACCGAAAGGCGGAAGACTTTTTGCGGAACATTGTGGCATTGGCGAGTTCAGCATTGAAATGAAATTTTATGATGAAACAAAAAGCTATTCGCTTCTTGCATTTATGGCTTCTTGCGTGCGAAGGCATTGTTTGGTTAATCGTCGGCAGTCGTAGATGCACAGAACGGCATCAGAAAAGTTTGCTGTGCGAAAGCTGGCCGCAAGTCTTCATGCTGCCTCCTATTTCTTTTTTTTTTCCTCGCTGCCGTTCTTCCAGTGAAGGAACGCCTGTAAAGTGAGCGACCTTGCTCACAGCGTCCGAAATCTGCATGCGGTGCTTGCCGCGGTCTACGATATCTTTGTCGGGAGTAAATTGCAGCGGGGCATGCGCCAGCGCGCCTCTCACATGCTTTAGAATGCCTGTTTTAACTTTCTTTTTTTTTGCTTCGTATGCGCCATATTTTTACTGTGACCGTGTCGGATGTGTTCGTAAAAGTAGGAGGCTTTGAAAAATGTTCGCTATATGTGGACACAGTTTCAATGGGTAGCATAGGAAAATCGTAAGTGCACCGAAATATGGTCGTTATAACTGATAGATCGTTATATCTGGGATCGTTATAAGTGGGTTCGACTATACGATGATACCATTTCATGAATATTTTTTCTTTCGCGTTGCATGAATACAATACCAACCTAACGTGAGGGCGGTGTTCGACTTAAGCAGCAGTTCCGTTCAGACAATATTCATCTATCCAGATTCCACAGTACCATGTGTACAAAGTAACCCCCCCAGTGATCTTTAGTTATCCAGCCTCTGCTGACGTCATCGAGTGGCTTAGATCATTACACTGTCCATTCTTTTGCCATCTCTGAAGGCATTTTGTTATCCTCGGCACCTTAGCAGACCACCATTTCATCTGCCCAAAGCCACTTCACTTCATGTAATCTCAACTAGAATACAGTAAAACCTCGGTGGTGCAGATCTTGCGGGGTGACGAAAAATATTCGTATCATCCGAAATTCGTATCGCCAGAAAACATGGAAAATCGGTATGCAACAAAAGAAAGCTGGCATACGTTTTCATTTATTGTTTCTCAGGGCCGCAGCAACATCACGAACAGCTCTGAATTATTGCCAGTAATGTTTTTAGACGTCAACAATCATACTTGTACTCATAAATGTATGGCATGTGTCCACGCTGATAAATAATGAACCAGGTGTATGGTGACTCGTGTCTGCTAGTAGCCCCTTCCACATCTTTGTATGCTTTTTCGCATGACACCAAACTGCTGCGGCGAAAGTGAGCACCTTGCACACGATAGATGAAAGCCAGCAAATTTTAGAACCACTGTCCTTTGTTGTTATTTTCTCGTTGCGGTGGCGTTGGGGATTTTTTGGGGGAGATTTATAGCTGTGCCTCCACAATTGGGAAGTTTGCTCAAAATTCAGGAGTCTCTTGTGCAAATCAGAGAGTTGGCAGGTGTGTGTGTCCTCAACACTTGTGCGTGTTTTTGTTGCGAGGCTTAGCTCTTTCACCAAGACTGTCCGCTTCCTCTTTCGGTCCTCATCCACCTTTCATAAGGATGTCTGATTGCGAGGACATGGCTTGCATCGGTGTGGCAGGCATGTGTAAACACATTGCAACGCCGACAGCGTGCATTGACACTTTAAAAACAAAGATAGCGACACCAATGCCATCTGTAATCTAAACGTGAACGCACAGGAAGGCTCATTAGCAGGCTTGTGCGAATATTCGTGCACTTCGAATATTCGAACGAATATTACAGCATTCAAATTTGCTTTTATTCGAATTTCAATTATAGGAAATTTCGAAGTATTCGAAATGAATGAATAGGTGTATATTAGCATTTAACCCCCTGTAAAGGTGGTTTCACTGCAGTGGAGGGGTGCTATACCCCGAAGACACCTACTCATGGGAAATCCGCACCGCTGCGAAGCCCCACTTCAAGGTTAAATGAACAGGTTACTCTCACATCGATTCATCATTTTTTAAGTTTAAAACATTGTTATACCGGCTCATATGCTCTAAGCAGGCCCGTAGCCAGAGGGGCCCTAGCCCCCCCCCCCCTGAAATTCGGATGGAGGGGGGGGGGTTTTACCGAGAATAAATAATGAAAATAGGTGTTTTTCAAGGTTTTCAACAGGTGGGCCCCCCCGAAAAAAATTCCTGGCTACGGGCCTGGCTCTAAGTATAGTAAATTTTTAAACATAATGTATTTTGCAGGTTGTCACTTGCATTCTACTGAAAGTGAAATCGTGCTACCATTCGCAGTCCTGTGAACCAAAAAGAATGACTGTTGCACATGCCTTGTTTCAATAAAAAAAATATATTGTGCAGGTTAGTTTAGTGATAACAAATGTGCTCATTTTTTTTATAATACGTTATACGTATATACTATTCAAATTCGAGTCAAGATTATTAGACCAAACTCACTATTCGCTTCGAATTCGCTTCGAACCTAAAATTTACTATTCGCACAAGCCTACTCATTAGGGCTTCAAATATTCGTGCGCATATCTTGGAGACCACGACGTGTCCCTGATGGTTTATTGTGACAAACTGGTGGCGCACATGCCTGCGCGTGCTTGTCACGTCTTCCGCGACAGCGTGGGCAGCACCTGTTCGTACCTGCGCTGTAGTTTACGTTCTTATGAAACGTCACGGGGTGAAAATCGGTTCGCAACAGCCGTACTCCATTACATTGCAGGCCAATGGGCCATTGCTGGAACCACAAAAAAAAAAATCGTATCGCCCCAAAATTCATACGAGCCATGATCATATCACAGAGCTGTTATTGTACTTGAGTTTTCTGTATTTTTTTTTTCACACTGCAGCAATGTCTTACATGATTCACTGTGTGTTCTTGCATTATATGCACTCATCAGTGCAA
Organism: Rhipicephalus appendiculatus; assembly: GCA_030522465.1. Lineage (NCBI taxonomy): Eukaryota > Metazoa > Arthropoda > Arachnida > Ixodida > Ixodidae > Rhipicephalus > Rhipicephalus appendiculatus. Next base: position 60,353 of record JALIZH010028633.1, on the reverse strand, counting down.
CAAGTGCATTCTTGTAGCTTTTCCATCCCTGTCGGAGTGCAGCTTCAACGCAATGTTTCCAGTTCACAAATGAACGCATTTGTGTTAGTATTGTGGGAGAATACCACATCTCCTCAGTCCCAGCCGCAGCCATCAGTTGAGCACGGCTGTAGCCGCCACACCCAGGAGCGCCTGGCGGCAGCGTCTGGCCAAGCGTTGACCGCGGCAAACGTGTTTCACCATACGCGATTTCCATCGTCCTTGCTCTTTTTTTCTTTTTTTGTTCCACGGCATCCCTCTGGCAGCATTTCCTTAGCATGTATAAATAGTTGACAAGCAAAAGCTGTTTCGTTTTGTTCACTTACAGCTATGTACTGTGTTTATAGTGATTGTCTCACCAAAGTTGTATTTCATTTGTTTGTGGTGAAAAGTTCAACCAAATAAGCTGTTTTCTTAATTATTCAGTTAAAGTATCTTTCTCATCACCTCATTTCTTCACTGTGTGGTGTCAAACACTTGTGTTCACCCCCTTTTTCTTTTTTTTCTTATTGGCTACAATGCACAGATTATTGTCTGCCACGGTAGAGTAGTGGTTATGGTGCTTGGCTGCTGATCTGCAGGTCGGGGTTCAATCCCAGCCACGGCAGTCGCATTTCGATGGAGGCGAAATGCTAGAGGCCTGTGTACTGTGCGATGTCAGTGCACGTTCAAAAACACCAAGTGGCAGTGATTCCACTCCTGCGCCAACTGCGCCCAAGTGCGCAAAATTAGATTTACTGTGCCATCCTGATAATATCGATGAAAATTGCGCCAAACTGCGCCAAGGTTTTGGGTTTGGGGGCGTCCATCACCGACAATAGCCACACCAGCGCGTCAAAACATGTGCAGTTTTTTCTTGGGGCCGCCAAAGTCAAAACCACGTAACAAGTATTATTCCACTAAATAAAGAGCGCTCGCGCATGTGTCCCGAGTAATCTACGATGGCATGCTCGGGATACCGACGCAGCTTCTGTTGTGCAAGTCGGCTTGACGGCAAAACGCGCTCTCCGCAGAGGCTCGTGACGTCTAGGCCAATCGGTAGCGTGAAAGTGTGGCGGTGATTCATCGGCGGACGTCGTCTGTTCCGGAAACGCCGCTGATAGTTTGTTTCAGCCGTTGCACGGTGCACAACTAAAGCAATATTTACTAATAATTGCACGCGTGCTGCCAAAATGTCTGTCACTTTTATTTCTGAACGTCGCGGACTGCGATGTCCAGAAATAGAAAAAAATGCACATCACCTTCGTCGCCAGCACTCGCGAGCTTTTACTCGGGGGCAGAGCATACGATGCGCAGGGTGATGTTATCAATTTGTACTTAATACGGAAAATGACGGCAACGGCGACGGCAAGAATCCACCGAGAGTGTCCATATGATTGCAATCACAATAAAAAGGGAAAAAAAATGAGGAGTCATTCCATTCTGTGAGGTGGATGATCAGCGAAGCCGTGTAGCCCGCGGCACAGAGGTGGCATGGTGCAGGCCAGCTTGGTATGTAAGGCCAGGTTTTAAACGGCCAGGCTGTTAACTTTCAATAGACAACACTACTGCGAAAAGCCATAGATGCCTCATCAAACACGAAAATTGACCGTCGGCGGCGTCAACACGACTGATTCAAGAAATCATTGACATCATAATGACGTCACTGATTGCTAAAACTTGTGACGTCATCATGACGTCATACACCGTGGCGTCATCACATGACATCTTCGCTTTGCACTGCCTCTGTGATTGCTGCGCCGATCATGGAGGCCGTGCAAAACCAGGTGAGGTGCTGAAGGCTTGCAATTCCTCCGATGCTGGAGGCGGTAGAAAACCACGTTTGGTGCACAAAGCTTTCAGAGGAGGGCAGGGGAGCTTCAATACATCTAGTGAGAAGAAACAATCAGTTTCACCGCTCTGGGAATGCGCTAGCAACAAACTGTAATATTATACGAAGTAAGGCTGGCAGCTAACTTTTTGGATCCGATCTCATGTAACTCTACACGCTGGTGTAAGAGTATATCTCACGCTGGTGTAAGAGTATATGGCCGCCCCAGGGAGAGAAGCACTTTTCGCATGGTCTCTTCACGTTGAGAGCACAGCACGTAGAAGGGTATAGGAGCCAGCCGCCTGTGATGCCTGACGAGATAACGCACGCGCCATAGTGATAGCGAAAGTTCACAGCTGCTGCTCGAGGCGATGCCCCCCTCCCCCCTCCTCCCTCCGCCACGTTCCGTCATGGTCCTTGAAGACGGGTGGGGCATTTCCTATCTGTGTGAGTAGCAATCGACGGCAGGCCTGGCACGCGGGATGGTGGTATCGCATGCGCTCTCTGTGCAACGGAGATGGATCGGACATTTTTGTCTCTGCTTCAGCCACGTTCATCGCCCCCGCTCGCGTGCTTTTACCCTGCGGGTAAAACACACGATGCGCGCGGGGATGATATCGATTTGGACTTTATATGAAACAAGACGCCGATGGCAAAAACCCGTCGGGAGTGTCCATATAATTGCTATCGCAATGAAAGATGATGGCTTTCACCTTCGAGCCGTCTTAGGTGAATGCACGAAGTACCCTGGGAGGAGAGTTGACATCTGGGCCAGTTGGTTCATGTTACTTGAAGAAAAGCCAACAAGAGTGAGCGGTGTGTGCGTCTGCCTGTTTCTTGTGTCCCGTCCTGTTGCTGGCTTCTTCAAGCACTCTGTGAGGGTTTTTTTTTCACTGATCCTAGAGGTCACTAGAGGGTTTTCGGTGTACAAATGTAATGTCCTAGCCATATACAGCTTCACTGCAAAAGGAAAATGAAGTTTGTTAAATCATGTCCTCCATTGAACACACTTTCGCACACTTTCGCGGAAAGCCCGATTGAAATGGATCTCCATCTTCCGGGCAACTCAGTGCATGCACAAACGATAGTCTGGAAGCACTGCAAGAACGCTCTTGCTCCAGCACAGGGACGCCTCAGAGAGAGGGAAGGGAGTGTCGGAGGAGGTTGGCTTTTTGAGGCTAGCCTAGTGACGTTATGTTGCACCCATCAGTGCAATCAATCGAGAAGAAAAGGAAGCTGGCTTTCTCCTTGGAGTCGTGTTAGAGGAATGTCTTAGGGACAGTGTGACTCTTTAGCATTGAGGCACTTTTGTACGTCGCAGCGTTTGTCCACCACATCTGCCGATAACCACAGATGTATTTAGAATGTTATTTCATAAAGCACAATATTGATCCAGTATTCTGTTTATTTGCAAGTGTCAAAAATATTTCGCTGACGCGGTTATTCTGGGATGCTCAACTGCATGACGCCCTTATTTTTGCATATTGAATGAAATACAAAGTGGTCCCGAGATCATTTGCTCCATGAGATTTGCAATGAATCGAAATATTTCTAGCTCTTCATAAGAGCCCCATGATAATTATTCAGGTGCTTGAATGTCAGTGCAGCTTGCTTCCCCATTGTACTCTGGGATGTGAAATTAGCGGCTCCGCAGGGCTCCCAAATGCAAAATTACCTGCTCCAAAGTGCTCCAAGATGGAAATTTTTGCTGCTCCAAACTGCTCCAAAATGAAAATTTTGCTGCTCCAAAAATTGTTCCAAATCAGAAAACCTCGCTAGCATCACTGAGGTGGTCAAAATTTGCGGAGCCCTCCACTACGGCATCTCTCATAATCATATCGTGGTTTTGGGACATTAAACCGTAGATATTATTACTATTATTTAACAATGCAAAGATGCTCATTCTTCATTCTTGTTATGTGTGCCCTTGCAGAAAAGCACTGCTCTGTACAACCTGGCAGCCGGCCTCTGCCTGGGTGCCAAGAAAGCCCGTGTCGGCCAGCACGTCACACTTGAGATGTGCAACGACGCCAAAGTGGTGCACCACTGGGACTTCCGCTTGGTGGGAGCACACTGACACACCGAGTACGGCCAGTCACCGTGTCAGTGGGCGCAAGTGGTCTCGTGACAAACCGGTGCACTGCGTGTGAATGTGTGGACGTATTCTCTGTGATGACAACCTTTGCCTCAATAGGGCGCTATGATAGACTTTGCACTGATTGCATTGGTTTAGTATGTGTTCCAATTGTGTCTGAATCTCAGCCGCCAGGCATAATCGTGTGTGCAGTTGGTCTTCTCTGCTGCCTTATGTGTACTTGGATGATTTGCAGAAATAGGAAGGTGGGAGAATTCCGCATTTGAGGTAGACTTGCCTGTTCGTGGAAGCTAGCATTAAAGGAGCATTGAAAAATGTGCATCATACTATTACTTTTAGACTGGTACAGCATTCTTCCCTATTTTGGAAGCAAATGCTTTTTTTCTTAACTTAAAAAGAAGGTACAGTCAGAAGCTTTTTTTTTTTTTTTTTTGATGTTCAAGTCTGGACTAAAATCACTGCGACATTATGGATGCAAGATTTCTTATCACGTATGTGTGCCCAGTGTGGCAGATTAGTGGCGGATATGTGCTACGTTTCAGTATGTGAGCTCCATTTGCAGCCACAATGGCAGCCATTTGATGAGGGTCACATGCAAGAACATCTGTGTACTTAGATTTCAGTGCACGTTAAAGAACCTCAGCTGGCCAATTTTTTTTTTTGTTTGTTTGTCTTGTCCCTCCTTCATTCTGTGAATCTCCCGATCTTAGATGTCCCTAGGTTGGCAGGTATGCTTATGGAGTCGTCTAGCAAGCAAGATGCCTCATTCTTTTCCACAAGCAATGTAGATAGTCTAATATAAGCCTTATTGCCTCATGGTATCAGTGTTTTCATCATATCTGAACACTTCCTTGTAGCATCCCATGTGGAAGCAAGCCCTTTACAGGCAGTGAGCTCTACAGAATGATGAGCAGCTGAACATGTTTGTGGCTTGATATAATTGCGTTAACCAACTGACTTCCTGTTGTGCATGTGAGCCCCAAGAGCTGTGCGGAGTTGAACTGTTTAGTTCTAATAGTTTTGTAGCTGTGCTTTGCACTTCAAGCATGACACAGGTATTAATTCATGAGGCACCGGTCTGGTCAGCAGTCAGTGACCAGGTGAATTTTTGCTTTGATGTGTTGTTGCTTATTAAGACTTAATTGCTAAAGGGTGCTCGAAATAGCAAATCTGACCGGTTATGAATACCTTCGAACCTTTGAATCCCCAACCTTCGTATGTTGCAGGTTCGGTCCCTGCCAGCGGCAGGTTATCTTTTCGTCCACTTTACTTTCTTCACATTTATTTCATAATTACTACAAATACCACCCGCCATACTTTCTTTGGCAATATTGTCTGTTAGTTCTTCTTAACATTGTGTCTCACTTATAGTGGCATCATAGATATAGTTCCTTTTTGTCTTGTTAAGTGCCCTGTTGAGCTGAATGTTATATTTAGTCTTGTCGTGTATAGGTGAAACAACAGCCAGCGGGTCTCCAGGTCTTTTTGTTTGCACTCACTGCTTCTCAATTTTTAACACAAAGGCTGTAGAAATAAGCAGTCATGCCAGTGCAAGTCAAATACTGCTGCCTGTCATGTCAGGGGTGTTTGTAAATGATACGTATGGTTGAATTGCCTGTTCATCACATTTTCAGGGAATCTAAAGAGAATCTCATGCTCGGCTTCTAAGAATCTCTTTAATGTAGCAGGCTTCTTTATGTATGCACGTTTGTTGCAGCATGGTGAATGCACCTAATATGAATGAGGCATTACGTTGGAGAGACCGGCGAAGCAAGCTCTTTAGGTCAGAGAGTATTTGAGACCAATCATGAAAGTACTGGTTGGCACTGCTTTTTCTTTTTTTCAACTTATAATGGAGGATGGATTTTTTTTTCTTTTTATGTATTAAAACTTGATTTTGTGCATCTGTGGGACTGGCTTTTGTAAACATATACTATGTGTTTACGTAGCTACTGCCTGGCATTTTGCCAGTCTTGCAATAGCAATTGTGTTAGTGAGAGAACAGTGGGGCTTCTTTTACTGCGTACAAGGAAGCAGTGCACCCATTTAGTCTTCTGTGCAATACCAGTTATGTAGACCTTTGGAAAACAATCAGAGCAACCCTAGTGTAAAATGCATGTTTTGTAGCTGACATGATAAGGCACACTGCTGGGGAAGTTTGAGTTGAGCCTTTGAAATTGTAGGAAGGTGACGAAAATAATTGCGTAATATGTTTTAGTGTTTATGAAGGGTAAGAGCGCACTGAAGACGAACACACAATGAAGGCACACACACGCACACACATAGCGCTACTTTCAACAGTTTATTTTTGTGATCTCGACACTACTTATAGGGCAAACCATGAGCACATCTGCTGCGCAGAAGTAACAGCAACATTACTAAGCATCATGACGGACACCAAGGAAATCAAATTCTTTTTTTGTCAGCGCTATGTGTTGAAAAACTGTTGAAAATAAACGGTTGAAAGTAGCGCTATGTGTGTGCGTGTGTGTGCCTTCATTGTGTGTTCGTCTTCAGTGCGCTCTTACCCTTCATAAACATGGAATACCAACATGCCCACATTACCACCTTAGAGATGTTTTAGTGCCTTGACATTAAATAGCTTGTATGATTAGTCAGAGAGCAGTGCACAGGAACATCATGCTTATCTTTTTATTTCAATTGCAATTATATGGACACTCTCAGCGGGTTTTTGCTGTCGCTGTTGCCATTGTGTTAGGTATGTGCACATATGCATGTATATAAAACCCACAAAGGAAAAGTAGTCCTGAAGAAAAATTTACTGACGCATGTGACCAAGGATTCGTACCTGTGACCCCTCGTTTTGCAGTGTGACACATTAGACCACTTGGCTGCAAATGCGTACAGGATCCTGTGTACTAACAGCGAGCTATTTACCTTAAATATTTACCATTGGTGGTATCCACATCTCTGAGGCACTTCAGCGTGGCAAGATGCTTGTTCACTATGTCACGCGAGATGGTGCAAAAAGCCAGAGGTCGCACCTTAAAGAGTGTCGCCCAACCCGTGTTTCACCACTGTTCCTCTGGCCCTGCAACTCCAACCTACAGGCCGTGTTCTCCTGTGCTCGCATGCTTATCTCTGGAGGGGGTTTCAACAGATGGTTCATAGCTTTGTACGCGTTGTGCTCTCGTCGCAAAGTTTGCGTTGAAGCCATAGAAAGCACAAAGGTCACTTCGCTCGCTGCAGTGGCTGTATTTGGTAAAGCAGCGAACTGCTAGCCTTTATTCGAATGACATTCGAATTTGTTGCTGTCGCTTTCCTTGCTTTGCTCCTGCAGTGACACTGTGACCCTTTTTCTTGACAATAATTTTGTTTGCAAATGTGGTGCTTCCGGTCTTGAATGGATGAACGTGTTGAAGTATGTACACAGTCATGTGAAACTGCTTTCCTGTTGGGCTACATTTTGACAATGACTGATGCTTTGTGCGGTCTTTAGGCTTGACTTGATTGTCAGCTCATATATGTGCTACCTGCATGAAGCCACAGTGTAGTTGCAGTGCTGCTTGTTGCATTGAGATGCTGCACCACTGATCATGGAGCAATGAAACATAGGATGTGCAGTAATGGGAGTTTGAATAATGGGTAATAGATAGCGTGTGCCAGTCATTTATGTACCACGTGTGGTGCAAAGCTATGTGAGGAAGAATCTGCAGGCCAGCACTTTAGGTTTCTCAGAACAGGCAAAAAGGGAATTGCAGGGTGCCATAAACTGGTGACATTTCTGCATGCACGTGGATTAGCTCCGGCTGGTGTTATACTCATAGGTCGGCAAAAAATTTAGAGCTCACTCACACTCACTCATGAAACTTACCTCGCCCTTCGGGCTCACTCGGACTCAGACTCACCGATGTTTTCCTCAACCGGACTCACTCGAACTCAGACTCACTAAAATTTTCGACAATCGGACTCATTCGGACTCAGACTCAGCAAAATATTGCTCATTTTGACTCACTCAGACTCAGACTCACGACTTTATCTGAGTCTGAGTGAGTCTGAGTGAGTCGACTCACGAGTCAGTTAGCGGACTATTAGCTGTTTCGTCCAAGGTGTCAATGCTTTGTAACACCGATATCTCGCATAATCGGCACTCTGCTTGGCACTTTTGATCTCGTATCTAAATATGAGCTATCGGTCACTGAAATCCACTAAGGACATTTTTATAGAAAGTGATGACTCACACGAGATGTTTTTTGCAAGGCCTTCGTTTGAAAGAAAATGGGGGGGAGGAGGGTCAAGAAACTCCCCTCACCCCTCCATAACTCACGCATCTGTGCAACTGATATTGAGCTGGCGCATGAACGCTGCTGCATTGATGTGTGAGTAGACATAAGTAATATAAACGTGAGCTGACATAAGGGTGTTGTAATGCTGAAGTTTAGTAGATAGGACGAGAGGCCGGCAAAACAATGTTGAGCTCACTCAGACTCACTCATGAAATATACCTCGCCCTTTGGGCTCACTCGGACTCACACTCATCAAAGTTTTCCTCAACCGTACTCACTCGTACTCAGACTCACTGAAATTTTTCTCAATCGGATTCACTTGGACTCAGACTCATCAAAATATTACTCACCCGGACTCACTCAGACTCAGACTCATGGCTCGATCTGAGTCTGAGTGAGTCGACTCATGAGTGAGTTTGCCGACCTATGGTTATACTTAATTGGCTTTGAACAAAAGCATCATCCTCACGTAACTCCATGGGCCTTGATCGATTGAGGGAACTAAGCAGTGGTGTTCTCATGCCATTTTGCGAGGTTTAGTAAAAGTAAGGTGGGGCACAAAATTCTAGTGACGGGATTAGTGTGTACATGGTTTCAATACAGCTTTGTCTCTCAACAAAGATTCCTTTGTAATGTGGACATGTCTCACTTTTGCATATCACTTTGCAAATGCACATTTGACAGCGCAACACTTCAGGATGGAGACAGCAGGCTCTGGAGGTGTACCAGCACAACACTTGTAGTCGGGCACAACTTATGAAGTCCGGAGAGGACTCGCCCAGGCAACTGAAGCACGGCAGTCGAGCTCCTCGGTGACTACAGAAATAGTCTCGCTCGTGCACTCGACAATGTTCTCCGAAGACGGTGACATCGGCCGCCTGGCTCGTGACGTCAGTCAGGAGTGCGCGCCCATTGGCACATGCTCTTGTGCATCCGCCTTTGAGGAGGAAATGCTGTGGACTTCTTAGGCTGTATCCGGCTGTAGTGCTGAAGCAGTGGAGGCAACTTCTACATTAAGCTGGCTTTATTCGTTTAGCAATGTCAAGGTCATTTTTAATCTTGCATTCTGTTTCAGCAAATAGGAGCTATTCGAACTCTACAGAATAAATTCTGTCACACTTGCGCTACTAATACAAGGCGATGTTGATGAGAATGAAAATACTGAAAGATGCGCAAGTGTGCAGTGAGGTATAAAGGCATGCATAAGTAGCACCAGCAAGTGATAGACAGTTGCTAGTAAAAATAGGAAGACTACTGGTGCCATAGCTAAGAAACGTACATATTATACAGACTATCAATGTGTCTCCTGAAACCAAGTGGCACAGCTTACTTGTGTGTGCATGTACCATAAATCTGAGACATGTCTCGATTAAAACAATACCCCACTTTTTTAGCTACCATTGTTACCTCCAAAACTTTTACTTGCTATGGTACAAATTTCCTGCTTTTAGAAACTACTTTACCACTTCTCGGCCCTTGCTAAACCTCTACAAATAGAGCAATTTTCTTAGGCTCTCATCGAGGGCAAATTTCACTTTCTAGCTAATTTCGTCCAAGCGCAAGCAGAAAGCAAAATGCTAGTCTTATGCAAATAGTAAATTTTAGGTTTGAAGCAAATAGTGATTTGGTTCAAATAATTTCGAATCAAATTCGGATAGTATAAATCACATATAATAAAGAAAAATGAGCATATTTGTCATGACCCAACTAAGCTGTACAATAGTATTTTTTAAAAATTGAAACACGGCATGTGCAGATGTCATTCTTTTTGGTTCAAATGAAGTGGAAGCAACTTTGAATAGTAGCAGGATTTGACTTTCGGTAGAATGCAAGAGATAACCTGTAAAATATGTTACGTTTTAAAATTTACTATACTTAGAGCATATAAGCTGGCATAAGCAGCTTTTGAACTTTAAAAATATTTTGAAGGACACTTTGTAAATTCCAAAGTGTGTTCGGCGAACACCTGGGCCCATTGAGACGGGGTCGGTCAGAATGGAACGCGATGCGCGCGTCTCCCTTCTTGCATGATTGGACACGCTGGGCACAGCGACGCTACGCAAGCATAGCGCGAGCGCTGTAGAGTCCGACGCAAGGCACGACCGACGTGACCGGCGTCCGCTGGCGCGCCCCGGCGGCCACCTGGCACTGTGCCAGGGCACGGAGGGACGGACGGACGTGAGCATGAGACATTAAAGGCTTTCGCCTTTAAAGGAAGAATCGATGCGAGGGCGATATGTTCATTTAAACTTGAAGTGGGGCTTCACGGCAGTGCGGTTTTTTTCCTGGAAAGGTGTACTCACGGTGTAGCGCCTCTCCACTGCAGTGAAACCACCTTTACAGGGGGGTTACATGCTGACCAATATACACTTATCCGTTCATTTCGAATGCTTCGAAATTTCCAATAATTTAAATTCGAATACGTTAATATTCATTCGAATATGCGAAGTGCACGAATATTCGCACAAGCCTACAAAATGCCTATTTACATTAGCTGGCTGAAGCAACCTAAGCAATGCTTCCGTGTGTAAGCAACCATGTGCACGGGCATAGGCTTGGCCATACGAGAATGCTAGGGCAAGGACATGAACCAAAATTATTGTCCAGTTGTTATGGCTCTATTTTGCATAGAGCTGATTCCCTTTCATTCAACCTCAGTTGCTCTGATTTTTTCTTTAATTTTTAATGCAGTGAAAGCCCTGGAGAGAAACCATTCATTGCTCTGTAAGGAAAACTTACGTGGGAGGAATGCAAAATGTATGCTGCTTTGGATGATTCAATACCTACCGGAAGTAATCCCCACGCACAGTGGTTTTTGAAAGCCTGAATGCACAGGAAGTCCATCAGCCTGTGCCTCAGCTTACAAGGGTGGTAGCAAAAATTACTTGCTGTGATGACTACAACTTGCATGATGTCCATCGATAATGACTCTTTTGAAGATTTTCTCAGTTCCGACAGCAGCATTCTGGTCTCCGGTCCGCCATTCGACTATGAAAGGTATAGCTGCTGTAGCACTACATAGACAGGTAGCATGGCATAGACAGGTTAACTTTAAGTAGTAAAAAATTTAATTGGTTCATTTTGCTACTGTTTGCTTGTTTGACTTTCCCAATAATTAGACAATGTGTTAAGGTTTCACAAGGGGTCAAACTAACGTGAGTTGAGTCTATTTGTGAAGTAGTAGTTAGAAAGTACAAAAGTACTGGGGCAGCTGAAAGTAATTAAGCCAACAGTAGCCAAGTCAGTGCGTACTGTCTAATCCTGGCAACAGGGCCTTCCTGTCCTTGACCAGCACCCTTCAATGAACCAATCATTTTATGGCCTGGAATATGAGTGTTAGCTTTGTTTCGGGACATTCTCGTCTACCGCGGTGGTTACGGCGCTTGGCTGCTGACCCAAGGGTTCGATCCCGACTGCGGCAGTTGCATTTCGATGGATAAGGCGAAATGCTAGAGGTCTATGTGATGTCCGTGCACGTTCACCAGATGGTCAACGTTTCCGGAGTCCTCCCCTCTCATAATTGTATCTTATGGTTTCGGGACGTAAAACCCCAGATATTATTATTATTATTATTATTATTATTATTATTATTATTATTATTATTATTATTATTATTATTATTATTATTAGGGAAATTCTCAGCATGTGCACTGTGCCTGTATTGTTTGTTTGCATGCTCTGTGCTGCCATTCACGCTGTCTTTTTGTTGTGTCTTTTTGCACTGTTAAAATCTGTTACACTGTCTTTCTCTTTACATGTGCAAGTTACACTTGCAAGTGACCAAGTTTCTACTGTTTAGAAGACTACACTAAGAAAAATGCTTTGATCTGTGAGTTATTTGTGCTATGCTCCTTTTGGAGAAATTGATTATTTGCAGTTGTTTGAGAACTGGCAGTTCTTATGTGTATGAAGTGTGACTTCTACTTCAGAGAATGTGTCTGGGTTTTGGGGCGTTTAATATGTTTTGTAGCCTTTCGACCTTAATGCACCAAATTAAAAAGTTTGGGCAGATGCGAAGTAGGAGCTTTATGCTTCTTTTTAAAAGGACAGTGAGACAGAATCCACCGTGCTCATAAAATTTTTTTGCAAGTTTGGAATATCATAGTTTGCAGGTACATTTTCAGTGGATTTTGTATCTCGAGCATTAATGCCACTTTTGATGTGCAGATAGAGAGAGACAGAATGCGCAAAAAGGCAGGCAGGCACAATAACTAGATTGATATTGAAATTATTGTTTTTTACTGATGACATACTGTCTCCCACATTAATCTCTGCAGTGATACTGATCACATGATTTACATAATGATATTTATGTATGATCAATCTCAAAGGCAGTGAGGCTTGAAGAATTACATGCACTGAGAACTGCTTTTATTACTGGTGGAAACCATATGAAACCAAGGAAAACATGAGGGGAGTTATTCCATGTCAGTTTTCCTTTTTGTTGATTGTTCTACACTTGAATTAAGGAAGGTAACTTTTGTTATGTTTTCCTTGATTTTCTAGGTGGGGAAGACCATGTTTAGTTGGTATATTGCTTTCTGAACTCGCTGCATGACACCTGGCATAATTTGTCTGCGATTCTCGCTGCTGTGTTTTTACAAAATTACTTTGTCCTTGCAGGTGTTTATGACCTGTTTAACTACTCGCTTCTTTTTTAAGCTGTGCGTCTCTATGTGGGTTCTGTGTGACAGAATGTGTAAAGCGACACTGTATGCAATAACTTTAGACAAAGTTTCATAAATTAATTTTTATAAATCATTTGGCTATGTCGACAAAAGTCTCTTCATGCAGAGGAGCACTGTGCATTGGAAATGCATAATTTCATGCAGGATTTTCTACGAGAAAACTTTGCATTAATAGTATTCATGAGAGCTGCCATCTCAGTGTTTCAGTTGAGCAAATTATGCTAGTAGTCTCCTAGTAATAGAATTAACTTTTTTAAGTGACCTGTGCTGTAACTATGATTTTTTGTGAAGACACTCAGTGTTCACAAATGTTATTTATGCTTTCAGAATTTCATTGATGTTTTGTGCCATTTTGCTTGTTAAGGCCTTTTACGCAATATTTTAATACAAGATCACAATCTGGTCCAAATTTGTCAGTGATAATACATATGTGTTCACATTTATTTAGAATAATGAAAATTCTCTGGTGGATATAATTGGTTCCCAATGTTTATGATCATAGCTGTTACAAGTGAAACACTGAAAAAATAGTGTGTTATAACTAGTAAGGACATTAAAGTCAAGTATGTTCTGAACCAAGTGAACTTTAACCAGTTGTGTGTCATTTCTGTAATGATGAAACCACTGCCAACGAGAAAGAAAGAAAATTGTATTTGGGAAATATGCTAATATGGCCTTAAGTATAGCAGGTTGTAGAATGTCCGTGTAAAGCGTGAGCTATAGCCAGGCTTTGTATCAGTAGCTTTGTAGCTTCAGCTTTGTAGTAGCTGAAGCCAATGGCTGGCTGGTTCGCTAGGCTGGCTGTTCTCTGCCTCTTCTTTCTTCTCCTCATGCTAGTTGAGCACATGCCAGTGCCACTCTGTTCTTACTGACATTTAGGCTCTGAACAAAAATATCCCTGCCACGGTGGCCAAATTTTGATGGAGGCGAAATGCTGGCATTTCGCCTCCATCATGTAGAATAGATACATGTTCAAGTAGATTTACGCCTGTGTAGATTTAGATACATGTCCGAGAACCTCGAGCAGTCGAGATTTCTGGAGGCCCCCCACTACAGCATCCCTCATAATCATATTGTGGTTTTGGGATGTAAAACCTCAACAGTTATTATTGTTGTCTATGAGAATTTAGTGTTTTTTGTTGCTTTTTTTCTCTGTCATGTGTTTTGAACGCTTTAGTAGGTGCTATGCTCATACTCAGATGCTTGCAGCTCAGTAAGCTGTGATGCCTCCAAATGAGGCCCAGCCAAGTTATACAACAGTAGGCATTTCCACTTGAACAAGTTTTCTGTATATCTGAAGATGTCTTGTATGGTCTTTAATAGCATTACCTTATGAAGTGAGCAGCTTCGTTCTTAAATAGTGTGTTGCTTTATTTGATGCTTATAAATTTTCCAGTCCCCAAAACTACTAATTTTATTAGTTCTGTTACCTCTGTGACTCCTTGCACTTAATGAGACTTCTATGTATCTTGGAGTGGTACGTTTGTGCACAAACAACTTTCACATCTTTTCATTTATTTTCTAAATTTACTGATGTTAAATTCATCTCTGCACCCCATTGTGCCATGCCTGCTGGTGCCCCTCACTTTTACAATTTCACAGTGATAGCTTTTACAAGTTCTTTCAGCAAATTTTTTGGTGTGAACAAGAACACGTTACAGAAGCTTGGTACTTTAGAAAGCTCTTGCTTCTGGTATCTGCATGTGTTTTGTTGCAGTGTTTTTTCATATGTCAGTTTTCTAAAGCACTAACAGTGTTGTACAAAAATGCCAGTGTGAGTGTATTTGTTTCAACCTATTATTTCCGATCACTTCAAGGTGTTTGTTGTTGTATACACACACAATCATGGCAAAGATCACTGCAGGAGTGTACCAATGCGCAACTTCAATGTAACCGGACAGAGATCAGAGCTGAGTTTTACTGATGCAAACGTATACGTTCACTCTTCCAACAAATGGTCTATGAGGAACTATCAAGGTGCACTAACTGCTCAACTAACTATACGTGCTGCATGAAAAATTTTTCAACAAGGGATGTGCTAGAGCCGATGTTTTGACTAGTAGACTTGTCTGTCGTCTTCAAGGCTACAGCTACTTTCCCTAGTGCTTGTGTGTATATGCTTCGTACCTCTCCTCCAATCCAAGCAAAGGAGGAGGAGAGGGCAATTGTGAAAGTGGGGGGTGAGGGAGAGGCCACTGTGACGAATTGGGTGAGTCAAAAGGAAAGAGGTAGTCTGTGAAAAAAAAAAGTTGTGGGGGGTGGGTGGGGGGGGGGTGGGGTGTAGACAGTTAGCGGAATTATGTTTGTTAGAAGGAAGCACCACCTGACAATAGTAGGTTAGAAATTCCTAGAAGAGCTTAACTCTCATTGCTTTTCGAAAACCAATCACTAGAGATTTCACACAAGTGCTTAGGAAATTTCACACAGGAGCTAAGGAATTCACACAAGTGCTAAGAAAAGCAGTTGCAGCCTGACAAGTCCACCTGTCGAAACGTGTCGAAATGCACACCCGCTGTTTAGGAATTTTCATCCCAAGCTTACATCTCCTGTCTCCTGCCTTTATTTGTGTATACGTACCGCAGTAATTGAAACCATTTGAAGAACGAGCAAAAATTATGAATGGCCGTAAAATCTACATTACTGTCGCTGTTAACTGTGAGAACTGTTGCCCCCCCCTTGGTTTTACATGGCGAACAAGGATGAAATAGTAGCACCGTAATTGTTCAGCAAGCTCAACAATGAGCCACAAAACGAGTTGTTTCCAAAATCCATGGGGAGATGGAGACGTGAGAGAAAGAGCTTATAATAGAAGCACATCTGTTCTTCATAAGGCTCGCACCTTGAGATGACGTTATTGCATGGACATGGAAGAGGATAACAAAAAATGCAAAAGTGGTGATAGAAAACTATGAATAAATAAACGAATCAAGTGCAGATGCCAGAGGGTAAACAGAATAAAAGTCTAGATTGAGATGGAACTTGTAGAGAAGCATTCCTCGCTATAAACGGTAGCCTTGAGATTCTGCCTTGAAGAGCCTTCAGTGAAGGAGAGGCATAATTAGGGCGTTCGTACCCCTACGCTCCTCTCAGTGTTTTTGAGGTTTGTGTGCGTATATGCATAAACACACATGCATGAACTATCACGAGCAATATGAGCTCGAACACGCGAGCGCGGGGCAAAGAGCCTCAAAGCACAGATAACGTGATACGTGGATGGTGCTGCCGAAATCGGAAGGGAAAGGAGGAGCACTCTTCCGATGACTGTTGGCACTCCCGCTTTAATAGCGTTACTGCGAAACGATAACTGGCCGCTAGCAATGATTAACACGAAAGAAAAGAAATGCACGAAAAAAAGAAATAAGTGAAAGATGCGTACCCAAATGCTCAGCCACTACCACTTAGATATAATGCAAGCATTGCCTGTGCATCATGCCACGCTACGTCACAGCCGATATCTCAGCAGCTACATTGCCTTATCGGTTCATTGGGTGTGGTTGGGCGCCTTGATGTGTGTTCATATTGGGAGTTTCGACAGCTAGCGGAAGCGCGCCGCCCTTTCCACTTTGTTTCCGACAGCGGCCGCTGCGAATCAGCCACTGTAGGGTTCGAGGCTATTCGCCACGCGCTCGCATGTTCGAACTTATTGCTCACGACAGCCAGGGGGTGGCACACCGAGCCCGTGCCCCCCCCCCCCCCCCCCAAATTTTTTTTCGCCATGGCATACAGAGCAAAAAAGATGACCATTTCAAGGAGGTGCACCCCCCGAAATCAAGGAGGTGCCCCCCTCTGAAAAAAAATTTCTGGCTACGCGCCTGGCTCACGCATAGAGTTAATATACTGACTCTAGAGGAAAAGCTCCCCCATAGGGCCCATGCATTAAAACCTATAACCGCTCGGGAGCCGCCATGATGGAACGATACTCAGCTTTCGGGTGACGTTCACTCACACTCGCCATTGCATGCTGCAATAACCCCTGGCATTTTTGCTTGTTTCGTGGCTCTCTATTGCATCGCAGTTAAGAGACTGTCCCATAAATTCGAGCTTTTAGCTCGTGGCAACGAAAAACACGCACGCAAGCAAGCCGGCGCAATCGGTCGCACGCTGCGCGGCAACGCTCAGAAATGTTGACACGATACAAGGATGGTGGTGCCATCTAGTAAACAAACCTGCAAACGCTCCTTTCCGCGTGCAGTAAAATGCATAAATGGCTGTTGTGTCTTTCCTAAAAGTAGTTGATATGAACATCAAACAATTTCCGTTCGTTTATAATACGTAAACACGCTTGTTTACTATTTTTATTGCGAGAATTTGAGTGTTTCCAAAAGCCATATTTAGCGCTTCTGTAAATTACTGTAATGGCAACTGTGACAACGTTCCAAGATGTCGCCGCTCGCGTGGTTATAGCTTTAGTGGCTCAGCTTTTCCTCTAGAGTCTGTTATATTAACTCTATGGGCTCACGATAGTACAAGCACACACATACAAATAGAGGGAGTAGGACCCCCCCCTCTGCCGGAAATTAAATATTGGTTATTCCTCTCCGGCAAAAAGTACTGGTTCTTGTGATGCTATTACCTTGTCACTGATGTCAATGACTGTGCATGAGTTTCCTTAGAAGCCGCCTACAGTAAAACTGTATACTGCACAAAAGGCTTTATTTAAGCTGTTTGTGCCATAGAACACCCTCCATGCAGGACTGTAGCTTTGAAATCATAGAGGACGCATTAGGAATAGCTAAAAAATTAAATGTTCCTTGGTGTCAAGATTTTCTGACAAAATGCCATAATCGCCTGACATTATGAATGATGCAGAATTTGGCATGTATTGACGAAAAGCTCCAGAAAAACTTCTTGAAAGTCATGTTCTGAGGTATGCATACCAGGAAATGTCACTGCCATCTGTGCTACCTTAAGGCTCCTAGCTTTGGCTACTTAGGTACTGTGCTTCCAAGCTCCAGCGCTACTGCTTTGAGAATGCAATCTATTCAAAAGTGCTTTGGTAGTGCTTTTGGTACCAGGTAGTGCCAGTAACTAGTCTAACCAAAGGGATGTTTCATTGCAGTTTGGCTTCATATGGGGTTAAAGGGGAGATGCTACTCGAAAAAAAAAAAAGTTTGTTTAATCTGTAGCCTAGGGCAATGAAAGCTTTGCTGTATACAAAGGTTTTTATGCTGATTTCAAATATGTAATCAGTTTTATAGTAACTTGCATAGTTTTCGTTTTGTACCATGACAATGTGTAAAATATAGTTCTTTTTGGACACTTTTTCTGCCACTAAACTTTTATGTTCTGAGCCATTAATGGCTCATATTGCTCCACATTAACTGTAGAATGCAAATAACTAACAAGAAAGTGCGTATAAGACATTGTAATGGACAAGAAAAATTGTAATGTGAGAAGTCTTAGAATGCTCAGCCCATACTCATTGCGTACTTTAGGTTCGTAATAATTGTATAGGCGATATCAAGTTTTAAAGACGATACTTGCACTCTTCACATGTTAAGAAATATGTAGGCAAAATTTCATCCCGATCTTGCTTCAGAAGTACCAAAAACATGAAGCCCAAATTCAAGAGGGTGCCCAAAATTGGATCTTGAGAAGAACGCATTTTAAAGGTATAAGTGAAAGCTCATCTATGCGGCAAAGATGGGCTTTTTAAAATGATTTATTCCATCATGAGAGTTTGGGAATCATGGTTATATTGAGCATGTGGCTTTGATGAACTGCTCATGCGAAATGCAGTGGCAAGCAGCCAGGATACAATTTCCAGGAAACTCTAGACAATGAACTCTTTTTAGTTTTTAATAGCCACCTTGTGCTCTTTAAAAGCAATTTTAACCTACTTCGAGTTTAATTACAATCTTCCAATTTTTTTGTCGTGAAAATAGAGAAACTAAACCTATGAAAGCAATAAAAACAGAAAATATGTAATTTTGGAGAAAAAAAAAATGCGCTTTTCGAGTCACATCTCCCCTTAAGACAAGGGAAGTGCAATGTAAATAAGAACTTGTATTACAGCAGCTTGTCAGAATGTGCCAGCTTTTCATGAGATTTAAAGACAAACATATCGTTGAATAAAGTCAATATTTATCGGGTGTAGACTACAACCTCCCATAGCAGTGGAATAATCCTCAAACAGAAAGCTCAGTGTTTTGCTTGCAGTAATTTTGTGTGCGCTTCGTAGTGTGGAATCCAAAAGGTGTTGTTTGACATATGTGCTGTGTCCCCCCTTCAGGAATCTGGGGTAATAGACTTTTTGGGCTGTATGTAAGTACGCGTGTAATGTTTCTTGTATCATAGGAGGTGCGTATGACATGTTCTGTTCATAATTGTTGGTGACCCTTGTTCAATTTATATTCTGGTCAAGTAGTATGTTTCCGGTGTCGGATGCACTCTTCCCAATTTTTTCGCCCAGTTTCAATATAAGTTGCAATGTTTCTCTATATTTTTTTATTTTCTTGGTGCACACAAAAAGGTGGAACTCATAACAATACTGAATGTAATATAAGTCCCATTGTTGTAGTAGATCATTTTCGTAACTGGTTTATATGCATGTGTTGAGTGAGCTTGTAAGTATAATTAAAATCCTTCAGATAAACGAAGTAGGGCATAGCAAGTTCTTGGTTCACAGTGCTAGAGCTGTATTCTATCGGCTTCACTCGTTTTGTGCCAAAAACGCCTATTTCCTTTAAAGGGGCCCTGCAACACTTTTTGAGCATGGTCAGCGAACGCTGCCGATCGGTAGTTGAGGCTAGAGTGATCTAGAATAGGGGGAGTGTCCAAAGCGCCGCGTGAATACATGGAAGGAGCGAGGGCCTTTCGCGGTGAACTCCCGCGCCGCGGCGCTGCCGTGCCTGACCCGTGGGCGTGTTTCCGCGCTGAAAGCCGCGTCAAAGCGGCGATCGTCTGCTGCGCGCCCGATATTTTGGCCGCTATTGGCCAATATTGCGGTAATTTGTGCAATATTTAATACTGCGTCAATGCAAGATAATACTGCAGTGGCTCACCGCCCGGAGAAGGCGTTTCTGTGTTGTGAAACGGGGATTTTGTATGTTTCCTTTCAGCTGGTTTGTCACTGCAATCGTCCTCACTTACGCACCCGCTTGAGGAACGCATTCTGCGCGCACGCATCATGAGCGAAGGTGCTTACTTTAGTTTCGTGTGGAATAACGAACGTAAACGTGCTGCAGAAGAGAGATAACCAGGAGAACGTAGCAGATATATATGCACGTAGTAAATGGCTATCTCATGCTAACGCGTTTGCACCCTTCATATCCTTTCTTTTATTTCGTGCGTTCGGTTTGTTTTACAAGGCTGCCTCCCGCGCTCTGCTGTTTCAAGCCTTTTCATGCGAAGTGGATTGTGTCCGTCGGCGTGGCCGCGGTACCAAAGTAAAAAATAATTCGCGCAACTCTCGCGTCTCGTTCACTTGGATGGTTGGCATGCATGAAAATTGGTGTGGAGGGGCACGAATGTATGCCTAACATGATCGATAGGTCATGGCATCACTAACTTGACATGCTTGTCATGTGGCACGACTAATGATAATAATACGGCGTGTGACGTGCAAACCCGCTCTCTCCGGCCAGAAATAATTTTGACGATGCGTGGTCTGATGATTTGTCACCTTCAGATAATGTGAACGTCGTGATCAGCAGTGTCGATCTCATGATGTAGGACTTACCTACAAATTCCGAAGAATTGACCGCACAGCTAAAATACATGAAAACAAAAACACGATCCCTTATATGCAATCGCCTCAGACGGCTCGAAGGCGATTCTTTTTCTTCATTCGATGCTTTATCCTACCGGGCCCCACCTCCCAAAGCTTTCTGCACCTAATGTGGTTGCGCACTGCCCCCAGGATCGAATGCAATGCAAGATTTCTGCACCTCACCTGGTTTTACATGGCCTCCGTGATCGTCCCGCGGATCACGGAGGCAATGCAAAGTGACTATGTGATATGATGACGTGACCACGTGACATCACGCTAAATGACGTCACGATGACCTCATGATGTGTCAAAAATTTTATAGATTGGGGACGTTATGCTGACGTCATCACGTGAAATATTTTGCGTCACTCGTGTTGACAGCGCGGAACGCCGGCGGTTAATTTTCCGTGTTTGATTAGGCATCGAAGGCTTTCGCCCTAAAAAGCAAGACAAACCAAAGTAAATGAACCGATAACGGTGCACCATCGCGCAAGCTTAACTTCATGTTACGAGCGATCGCCCGAAAGCAAACGTGATTCTCAGCTCACAGCAGCTGACTACACACGTGTGTGTTGCACAAGAGGCTTGCTTTACCCGTGTGGACATCTCTTTTTATATTTATTAAAGAGATGACCAGACACGCTGTGTCAACTAGGGAGCTTCAGCACGAAAGCGCGGTGGACGTTATATTGAGCTCATCAGGAAAAAGCGGGTAATTGCGGCCGGGTGCCCTGTTGACGCACACTCAATTGCCGCGGAAACAATTGCATTTTATGTAACGACTCGTCTCGGTATTTTTGTAAAAGTCTCTGAACCGCGCGAACGCTATAACCGCCGAGAACCTTGAAAATATGTGAAATTGAGAATGAGTTGTTTGAAACTGTTTTCAGTTCATTTCTTATGATGAAGGCTTGAAGCGATGCGCGCATCTCGCGGAAACGTTTCATACTGACGTTCAGTGAGATCCCTGTACATACAGATAGAAATAAACCCGACGCATGAATGCCCACAGCTAGCTCCCAACGAACTAGTCTCTGTATACCTGTCTATAATATGTATATATAGGAAAAATATATATACGCCTCTAAAAAACTGTTTATTGGTGACGTTTCGATCGGAGACCGATCTTCATCAAGACAAAATTTACCAGGCGCCGATGCGCTTTTATATCATCGCCGTGCCGAGAGAAAGAAAGAGGAGAAAAAAAAAAAGAGAGAGAGAGAGAGAGAAGAAGCGTACATACTGATAAGTGGTTACACGACCACGTGCGCGTACTGCTACATACGCATAGCACCTGTACTTTGAAAAAAAAAATAATAATAATAATAAATAAAAAAAATAAAAAATAAACGAGTGGTCAAAAAAGAGAGAGAGTGGTCACACGACCAGGTGCGCGCATTTCTACATACTTAGACATAAAAACGTGTTTTCTAAAAAAATAATAAATAATAAAAAAAAGAAAGAAAAAATATAAAAGAGAAGAAACAAAAAACGAAAAAACCAAGTGGACATGTTAAGTACATTCCTGTGGTACCCCCCCGGCACATACCAAGATATACGAAGAAAACATGTTTCAAGAAAAAAGTGAACAAACCCAAAAATATGTAGACATACATCGATGGTCCAGGTGGGCACATTAAGCACATTCCAGTGGTACATTGTGAAGGTTCACTACGAGGCTCATCTCTTCCCGGAGCTTGAACACAACAACACAGTACATTCCTTTCGTCCATTGTCACGTCCCACCTATTCTCCGCCGCCCCTCCTTAGCTGCTCCTGAAGCCCAGTGAGGGGGGGTCTACGTTCCTACGATCTCCGGTCTGTGGCTCAAGAATAATTGAGAAGAAAATGGAGAGTGTTTTTCAAATTTTTGACGTGAAGTTCGAATATGTCACTTACTCGGTTGTCTGAGGAGTGATTTCATTGTAGGGGGGAATTATTCGAAAGTTGCCCACCCTTCTCGGAATGCGCGTGCAGATCTTGCATGCCCGACAACGTGTTCCGAGTGATTTGCGAAAAAAAAATTGCTAATAAAAAAAGGAAAGAAGTTTGGTTAGGATCATTATTATCCTGAATCTTCCAGAGCGCGGATTGAAGACAGTGTACCAGGAGTGATATTTAGACCAGCCTTCAATGTATCAAATTTATAAATCATGTATGATTCGCGCTGTTCACGCTCCCTTGTACTGGAGAAACCGCTTTGTAAGAGTGTGACCTTGATGGAATCAAACGGGTGGTTTTCGGAGTTTATATGCCGAGACAGAGGCAGATCCGGAAGCGAATGAACATGTGAACGATGGTTATTGAAGCGGGTGCGGAAGGCCGTGTCAGTCTGACCTATGTATTGAATACTGCATATTCCGCACTCGAGAAGGTATACTACATTAGAGCTGTCGCAGTTGAGGTTTGAGTGAATGGAGTATTTGAAATTGGAATGTGTGCTTTGAGCAATGTTGGTTACCTGTATGTGTTTGCACACCTTGCAGCGGGCCTTGCCGCATGGCTGACATCCAGTTACAGGTGTCTTATCGGTTTTTGAACGAACAAGATAATCTTTAATGTTTTTGGGGCGTCTATATACAACTCGCGGAGGGGAAGGGAAAATTTTTGATAGCCGTTCACTCTGTTGTAAGATGTTAAAGTGTTTCTTTAGAATTTTGTTTACGTTGGGGGGTTGCTCCCAAATGTTAGAACCAAGTTTTTCCGTCCCTCTTGTTTTAATTCTTTCTGCTGGTAAAGTAGCTGCTGGCGATCTAGGTTTGCCGCTTTATGTATGTCGTCGTCGACTATAGAAGGAGGATAATGTTGCTTTGCAAGTACGTTGCGCAAGTTCTCTGCGTTGGCCTCAAAGTGACAGTGACGAGGGTGACAGCAATACCTTCATTTCGATAGCTGTCACCCTCGTCACTGCAAGACGTCCATCCCGTACTCGCAGGCCCACCGATTCAAAAGAATTTGCTCCCGCCCCGAAGACTTTGAGGCCAACGCAGAGAACTTGCGCAACGTACTTGCAAAGCAACATTATCCTCCTTCTATAGTCGACGACGCCATACATAAAGCGGCAAACCTAGATCGCCAGCAGCTACTTTACCAGCAGAAAGAATTAAAACAAGAGGGACGGAAAAACTTGGTTCTAACATTTGGGAGCAACCCCCCCAACGTAAACAAAATTCTAAAGAAACACTTTAACATCTTACAACAGAGTGAACGGCTATCAAAAATTTTCCCTTCCCCTCCGCGAGTTGTATATAGACGCCCCAAAAACATTAAAGATTATCTTGTTCGTTCAAAAACCGATAAGACACCTGTAACTGGATGTCAGCCATGCGGCAAGGCCCGCTGCAAGGTGTGCAAACACATACAGGTAACCAACATTGCTCAAAG
Organism: Rhipicephalus appendiculatus; assembly: GCA_030522465.1. Taxonomy (NCBI): domain Eukaryota; kingdom Metazoa; phylum Arthropoda; class Arachnida; order Ixodida; family Ixodidae; genus Rhipicephalus; species Rhipicephalus appendiculatus. Next base: position 36,400 of record JALIZH010028633.1, on the reverse strand, counting down.
CACACATTCCAATTTCAAATACTCCATTCACTCAAACCTCAACTGCGACAGCTCTAATGTAGTATACCTTCTCGAGTGCGGAATATGCAGTATTCAATACATAGGTCAGACTGACACGGCCTTCCGCACCCGCTTCAATAACCATCGTTCACATGTTCATTCGCTTCCGGATCTGCCTCTGTCTCGGCATATAAACTCCGAAAACCACCCGTTTGATTCCATCAAGGTCACACTCTTACAAAGCGGTTTCTCCAGTACAAGGGAGCGTGAACAGCGCGAATCATACATGATTTATAAATTTGATACATTGAAGGCTGGTCTAAATATCACTCCTGGTACACTGTCTTCAATCCGCGCTCTGGAAGATTCAGGATAATAATGATCCTAACCAAACTTCTTTCCTTTTTTTATTAGCAATTTTTTTTTCGCAAATCACTCGGAACACGTTGTCGGGCATGCAAGATCTGCACGCGCATTCCGAGAAGGGTGGGCAACTTTCGAATAATTCCCCCCCTACAATGAAATCACTCCTCAGACAACCGAGTAAGTGACATATTCGAACTCCACGTCAAAAATTTGAAAAACACTCTCCATTTTCTTCTCAATTATTCTTGAGCCACAGACCGGAGATCGTAGGAACGTAGACCCGCCTCACTGGGCTTCAGGAGCAGCTAAGGAGGGGCGGCGGAGAATAGGTGGGACGTGACAATGGACGAAAGGAATGTACTGTGTTGTTGTGTTCAAGCTCCGGGAAGAGATGAGCCTCGTAGTGAACCTTCACAATGTACCACTGGAATGTGCTTAATGTGCCCACCTGGACCATCGATGTATGTCTACATATTTTTGGGTTTGTTCACTTTTTTCTTGAAACATGTTTTCTTCGTATATCTTGGTATGTGCCGGGGGTACCACAGGAATGTACTTAACATGTCCACTTGGTTTTTTCGTTTTTTGTTTCTTCTCTTTTATATTTTTTTCTTTCTTTTTTTTATTATTTATTATTTTTTTAGAAAACACGTTTTTATGTCTAAGTATGTAGAAATGCGCTCACCTGGTCGTGTGACCACTCTCTCTCTTTTTTTGACCACTCGTTTATTTTTTATTTTTTTTTATTTATTATTATTATTATTTTTTTTTCAAAGTACAGGTGCTCTGCGTATGTCGCAGTACGCGCACGTGGTCGTGTGACCACTTATCAGTATGTACGCTTCTTCTCTCTCTCTCTCTTTTTTTTTTCTCCTCTTTCTTTCTCTCGGCACGGCGATGATATAAAAGCGCATCGGCGCCTGGTAAATTTTGTCTTGATGAAGATCGGTCTCCGATCGAAACGTCACCAATAAACAGTTTTTTAGAGGCGTATATATATTTTTCCTATTTTGTTCTACGGCAACCGAAGCCAGACTCTATATATATATATATATATATATATATATATATATATATATATATATATATATATATATATATATATATATATATATATATATATATATATATATATATATATATGATTTTCTAAAGTGGTTGATATAATGCACTTTCACATTTGTAAGCTTCTTACTGTATTTTTTTTGTTCAAGCAGCTATTCAACTTGTACAGCAAGAATGGGGGGTATTTGTAACCTTAATGTGAAGATATCTGGATATTGGTACAGCATTTTCTATAATACGCCTTTCATGCACGAACTTGTGGAATAATATAGGTTTACCTGGCATTTCTTTTCTTTCAAATTTCGGAATTTATCTCAAGCTTCGCGCTCAGTGAGCCTTGTACGGTACCTCAGAAGCGAAAATAAGTCAGCAGTATTGAGGTCGTATGGCCGTCTCTGCTCTTTCTTTTTGTTTCATAATAAAGTGCTAGTCGAGGCTATCAAATTGTCGAGTGAAGCGGTCAGTGCGCGTAAGTAATTCAGCTGACGGCGCGTGTAATTTACTTTTTTTTATTACTCGTAATTCTTGCATGCGTGATGCTATTTACTGATTGCCCGTGCGAAAAAGCTTTTTTTTTGTTCTTTCCTTGAGCCTGTTCATTTTGCGCGTTTTTACGCACGCAGCAACGTTCTCGAACTCTATATCACGGGAACTAGGCCATGCTGATGCCGCTTGACACATGATTTTTTGCATTCTGTTGTTGCCCTCGCACTAACACAACGTTTAAAGATGCGTAAGCTCCATTCTACACCGCATTATTAAAGTTAAGAAGACTTCAAGCGCCCTGTGTGGAAACCCAGCGGAAAAAACTACAGCACGTAGCAGACGCCCCTCGTTTCCGCGCGCTTCCCGAGCTCAGAAAGCCCACGGATGGATGGATGGATGGATGCTATGAGCGTCCCCTTTATAACGGGGCGGTGACATGTCTGCCACCAGGCTCGAAAAAAAACTTTCCTTTTGTGTTGGCCTAATGCCTTATCTACAATGATTAAATCTATGTTATTATAGCGGATGGATGGATGGATGCTATGAGCGTCCCCTTTATAACGGGGCGGTGACATGTCTGCCACCAGGCTCGAAAAAAAATTTTTTCTTTTTATGTTGGCTTAATGCCTTATCTACATTGATTAAATCTCTGCTATTATACCAAATAGCGGGTCCGGCGCAGCAGCGGCGCGGCGCGGCAGTTCACCGCAAAAGGCCCGCGCGGGAGCCGGCGCTTTGGACACTCCCCCTATTCTAGGTCACTCTTGTTGAGGCTCCCGAGAACACGCGAACGCGGCAATAAATTCACAAAATAAATTCTTAAAGTCAGCTAAAAATTGCTTTCACTTCTCTCGACAAATGACGCTACAAGCTCCAAAATCACTCGTCACAGCCATTGTATCCGCCATTGGCTGATTTTGAGCATGGCGCGCTCGGTCGTTACTGGGGCGGCCGCGGGAGGCCGCGACTTGTCCACGCGTGCGCGCGCGATCGCACGGATAAGCCGCGCATTCGAAGAAAAAAAAGAAAAAGTGCTCAAGGTCACGAGGTGCGCGTGACGTATTTTCTTTCCCCGTGCCATCCCTCCCTGCTTAGCTTCCAGCGCTTTCGTCGGGACGAGAGAAGAGAGAATGCAATTGCAGCGTGCGACAAATCTTTGTAACTCCGCACGTACTGGACGTATTCTAAAATTTTTTTGCGGCGGTGAATTCGTGAAACAATAAGCTCGCGATCCTTTAGTGAATCCATTCCATGGCTACTTGGAAAAGTGTTACAGGGCCCCTTTAAAAAAATTCATCTGAGAAATGGTGTGCCAGTGGTCACACCTGACCGTGGCCAAATAATCAAATCACATCCAATAGCAGAACGTGGAATGACATGGAACCATATGCTTTCATGCAGCATAGTAAGGTGCAGTGCTTCTAACACAGCCTCGACACTTGCAATATCAGGTGTGTAAGGTATTCTACCTCTGTCTTGGGAGTTGGGACTCATTATTGCTGTAGTTAGTGATTGCTTTATAGCTGACACGTCAATACATAACGTGTAATGCCATTTCAAAGTAGTTATAGGTAGTTTATTTTATTGCATGAGGCATGAAGAAGCTAGCATGCCTCAGTTACCCATTACTTCATTCAGCTGATATGAGGAGCAGGTTTGATGGATGTAGTTTGAAAGTGTTGCCTCTAAAAAATTCTGGCTGCGTCAGTGCATACAGTTCTCACATACAGTTGTCAATGCAGCGGTCATTGAATAGCACATTTATTTCTACAGTGTATTCCGTGTTTCAAAATTGACTGCTCATGGGAAGACTACCTTTGCACAAATTGTGCTCCTTGTCTTGTATCATTCTTGCGGTTTAGCTGTACACTGCAGAAAATTAAGAAAAAAATGCCAGATTTTTTTTTCGTTGCTACATAGCCATAGGTCATGTGTAAATCGCAGTGCAAATTATGCAGTAAGTAGCCATGAAAAAGAATAATAAAAGAATGAGCTTCCTGTCACTTCTTCAGTAACTTGGTGAAGAGTGAATGGAACCACCAAATGCAACGTAAACTTTATAGTATGCTTTTAAAAGGAGACTTCAATTCTGGGCTGAAGGCACGATGTGTTAAAAATTTTTCTTTCAGAACTTTGCCCACTTAACCATGTGAGTCACTGTACATGATGTGAATAAAACAGTGACATGAACATAATCAGAGATGAATGAGTAGTTGGTGGCAATGTTTCCTTATGCAAAAATATGATGTAGGCAAGGTAGAGCAGGATGTGCCGTTAGAGATAATCTCTTTTGAGACAGGGAAAGATAACTGGATAGATGGTCATGCCAAGTTCTCATGAATTAAATAGTGACTAACATTTGTCATGCCATTTATGACATCTACACTATTGTGCATGGCAAATAGCCATGAACAGTACATGCTGTATTTTCAGTATGTATGCCACACGCTCACTCGTGGCAAAGCAGTTGCCACTCAGAACAGCTTTGCCATCTGTAGTCTGCGCTGATGTTATGGAAGATAACTTACTCTGGAAACTGCTGTACAGAAGGCAAAAAGCGAGTCTTGTAACACACATTGTTTGCTAAGTGTGTGACATGGATATACTGTGGATTGTCATTTGTAGCACTGTGAACTGCCTTTTGATACATCTGTAGGAGGACTGATGAAAAGTCATCATTATAATGACAAGTATCAATAACCACCATCACATATGCCTCAAAGTGCTGCTCACCTGTCATGCTGCATATATTGTTGAGTGACCTGTCGGCTTATGTTGATGTACTGGCATCTGGCAGCCTATAGTTAATGACACGAATGTCATCACTTGACACCATATCTCTTGAAGTGAATCTTTCATTTGAGTTTGTTTTCACATTGTGCAAAAAATGCTGCCTACTAGTGTTTGGGTCTTCAGCAAGAGCCTGCTCATCTGATAATAGCAGACACTTTCTCGTTCGGCCATGATATCCTTTTCGACGTATTCCATTTACCAAATAAAAATCTTCTCCACTTTGCTTTTAGCCTCACTCTGTTGCATGATATTGTTACGGGGAGTATTTATTTAGGGGTCGTCAGTCAGGATCTGATCGAGATGACACTGCACAGAGCGCACAGAACCACAAGTCAACAGGGCAACCCAGACACAGCCCCACAACAGCAACGTCTTCGTCTTCGTCCATTCGACGCCATTTCAGCGGCTCTGCCGGAGTGGCATTTCCATGCCCGTGACATCACCCCGGCCTGTAAAGCACCGTCTGGGTGCCTGCTATGTTTAAAAGGGCGTGTCACCGTTGTACGCCTTCAGGCGACAGACATGCACGATGTCAGTTTTGGGTGTAGCAGTCGGTGAGTCGGTTGTCGGGGAAATCTCATAGGTGACAGGTGTCACCTGGCGCACGACTCGGTAGGGCCCGACGTATCGTGATAATAGCTTCTCGCTGAGGCCAACACGACGAGATGGAAGCCACAGTAAAACGAGAGAGCCCGGAGAAAATTCAGCATCCCTGTGTCGACTATCATACAGGGACTTTTGTGTAGCCTGGGACAGTGAGAGCTGAGTGCGGGCTGCCGTGCGTGCGATGAGAGCTCGAGTGATGGCATCTTGAGCATATGACGGGGTGGGTGTTGGGTCAAACGGAAGCAGGGTATCGAACGGTAACAAAGGATCCCGGCCAAAGAGAAGATAAAAGGGTGAATAACCGGCAGTTTCGTGGCGCGATGAATTATAGGCGAAGGTGACGAACGGGAGGGCAATGTCCCAATCGGTGTGGTCGTCGGAAACGTACATGGAAAGCATGTCCGTCAGTGTGCGGTTGAGACGTTCAGTGAGCCCGTTGGTCTGAGGATGATAAGAAGTGCTAAAGTTGTGACGAGTAGCACAAGATCGCAGTAGGTCATCAACCACCCGAGAGAGGAAGCAGCGACCACGGTCTGTGAGTAGGTGAGAAGGAGCGCCATGCTGGAGAATGATGTCGTATAGGAGGAAATCAGCAACATCAGTCGCGTAGCTGGTCGGTAGCGCTCGAGTGATTGCATACCGAGTGGCGTAATCCGTGGCTACTGCAACCCATTTATTTCCAGTTGTCGAAGTTGGAAGGGACGGGACCAAGCAAGTCCAATCCCACCCGATGAAACGGCTCGGCTGGGACTTCGATAGGCTGAAGGCGACCGGCAGGGGAAGTCGTAGGTTTTTTCCGGCGCTGGCAGAGGTCACAAGCCGCGACGTAGCGGCGAACGGAACGATAAAGGCCTTTCCAGAAAAACCGTCGTCGAACACGGTCGTATGTTCGGGACACACCTAAATGTCCTGAAGGTTGGGGCGTCGTGAAGCTGTTGAAGAACCTCTTTGCGCAGATGATGTGGGACGACGAGTAAAAGTTCTGCACCCACGGGGTGTAAATTGCGGTGGTACAGAACGTTGTCTTGCAGCAAGAACAATTAAGCTGAGAGAAGGGTCGGCATTGCCGGCTTGAAGCCGGTCAATGATGAGGAGTAGCGATGGATCTCGCCGTTGTTCATCCGCCACGTGTAGGAAGTCAGTGATGGCGAAAATGAAGCCGTCGGCTTCCAATTCGGTGGAGTTGGGTGGTTCAACAGGGTGGCGGGATAAGCAGTCCGCGTCGCTGTGCAACTTTCCAGATTTATACACCACCGAGAACGTGTACTCCTGCAATCGTAATGCCCAACGGCCGAGCCTTCCAGTAGGGTCCTTAAGTGTTGACAGCCAGCACAGCGCATGATGGTCTGTGATGACTGAGAACGGGCGTCCATACAGGTACGGACGAAATTTAGCGACGGCCCAGACGAGAGCTAGACATTCCCGCTCGGTAATAGAATAATTCTTTTCTGACTGTGACAGAAGGCGGCTGGCGTATGCTATCACCCGGTTTTTGCCACTCTGTACCTGAGCGAGTATAACCCCAAAGCCATGGCCACTTGCGTCAGTGCGAAGCTCTGTTTGGGCGGCTGGGTCAAAATGGGCCAGCACTGGAGGCGATGTGAGAGCGGAAATCATGGATGCAAAGGAATGTGCTTGGTCCGCACCCCAGGAAAAAGCCTCGTTCTTTTTGAGGAGATCGGTGAGTGGCCGAGCAATGTCCGCGAAGTTGACGACAAAACGGCGGAAGTATGAGCAGAGCCCCAGAAAGCTGCGGACGTCTTGTGTGGAACGCGGAACGGGGAATTCACGCACAGCACGGACTTTGTCGGGGTCGGGTTGCACTCCAGTAGCGTCAACAAGGTGGCCAAGCAGCTTAATTTGACGGCGCCCAAATGTGCACTTCGACGAATTCAGCTGGAGGCCAGCACGGCGAAAAACGTCAAGAATGGCCGACAGACGAGGGAGGTGGCTCTCAAAGGTGGGCCAGAAAATGATGACATCGTCCAGATAGCAAAGGCAGGTTGACCATTTAAAACCGCGTAGGAGGGAGTCCATCATGCGTTCAAAAGTTGCAGGAGCATTGCACAACCCAAAAGGCATGACCTTAAATTGGTAGAGGCCATCGGGTGTGATGAACGCTGTCTTCTCGCGGTCGCGGTCATCAACAGAAATTTGCCAATATCCGGATCGAAGATCGAGCGACGAGAAATACTTGGCACCATGGAGGCAATCGAGCGCGTCGTCGATTCGAGGTAAAGGATAGACGTCCTTCTTGGTGATTCGATTGAGATGGCGATAGTCGACGCAAAAGCGCCAGCTGTTGTCCTTCTTTTTAACTAGCACCACAGGTGATGCCCAAGGACTGGATGAAGGCTCTATGACGTCTTTTTCGAGCATTTTCTGTACCTCCTTCTGAATAACTTGGCGCTCAGCGTGCGACACACGGTAAGGGCGTTTGTGAAGGGGACTGGCGTCGCCGGTGTCGATACGGTGGGCTACGACGCTGGTGCGGCCCAGTGGACGGTCGTCGATGTCAAAAATATCGAGGTAAGAAAACAGAACGCCGCGGAGCGCTTCAACTTGCGTAGGTAGGAGGTCACTGGAAATCATTTTGTCCGAGGAAAGTCTTATTGTGCGCGGCTATGACAGGTTTGGCCACGGTGTTTGCGTCAGGGGTGAAAGAAGAAATTGTGCATTCTTCCACAGTTGAAAGTTCTGCAAGGGTAATGCCTTGGGGAAGAACTTGGGCTGTCGTAGAGAAGTTGAGGACAGGAAGAAGCGTCCTGTTGTTGGCGACAACCACTACGGTGTGAGGAAGGGCGATGTTGCGGGAAAGAGTGAGTTCAATGAGGGGAGCTACCAAGTAGTCTCCATCAGGGACTGACGGAAACGGCGACATAGGGACGTACACAGCAGCCTGAGGTGGTAGCCGTAGAAACTCCATGGACCGTAGCCGAGTGCAGTGCGACTTGTAGAAGGGGCATCGGCATACAAAGGCAACTCGAGCCTCAAAACGCCGGATGAACAATCGATGAGGGCAGAGTGGGTGGTCAGGAAATCAATGCCAAGAATGACATCGTGTGGGCAAGCGGCAAGAACAGCGAATATAACTGAAGTTGGGTGGCCGGCAACAGTAACACGGGCAGTGCACATACCAGTGGCGTAGCCAGGGGGTGGCACACCGGGCACGTGCCCCCCCCCCCCCCGAAATTTTTTTTCGCCATGGCATACAGAGCGAAAAATGCCGATTTCAAGGAGGTGCCCCTCCCGAAATCAAGGGGGTGCCCCCCCCCCCCCCCCCGAAAAAAATTTCTGGCTACGCCCCTGGCACATACCAAGGACTGGTGTTCGGCTTCCGTTGGCCACGCGCACTGTAGGAAGCACAGCAGGTGTAAGAACTTTCTTGAGGCGGGATCGAAGCTTAGAACTCATGACGGATAAGTGGGCGCCAGTATATATTTAGTGCCGGAACGGCCAGGCCATCGATGAAGACAGTAACTAAATGTCGTCTGGGATTAGTGGTCGGTAGAGGGTTTTGGGTCCGAGTCGTCAGTGCAGCGCCACCTCCAGGAGCTGCACTTGTTAGTTTTCCGGGAGGTGTCCAGAATAAGCCGGCGACGGAGACCGACGACGGTGAGGGGAGCGTGACTGGCGATCTTGAGGTGACCCCGCACCTCCACCAAAGATGTTACGGGGAGTATTTATTTAGGGGTCGTCAGTCAGGATCTGATCGAGATGACACTGCACAGAGCGCACAGAACCACAAGTCAGCAGGGCAACCCAGACACAGCCCCACAACAGCAACGTCTTCGTCTTCGTCCATTCGGCGCCATTTCAGCGGCTCTGCCGGAGTGGCATTTCCATGCCCGTGACAATATTAAGCAGGGGTCTCAAACACACGGCCCACGGACCGTTTGCTATTGGCCTGCGGCTTCACAAGAAATAAAATGTTTGTAACTCTGTGAAATCATACTCGCATTATGTAGGTACTTGCCTATTGCAGTTAATAGCATTTTTTTCGGGCAAGCTACACACGTGACTTGTATCAAGCATTTTTTTTTTGTGAGACATCCTGTGGGGTGACCATATGTTGAAACATAACCGCGTGGAAAAAATCTGTGTATTTAATATTCGGCGTTCAGATTTGAGTCATTCTGGAGATCAGTATCGATAGGTTTCTCAAATCCTGACACAAAATCTCCTTCAGAAATGGTCTATACATGAGATACGGGAAATTTTTTCTTTAAAATGGCAGCATTAGGTGACATGTTCAAAGCTACACCCCTTTCCCTAACTCCATTTCTATAGTGATTAGAGCGCAAGGGAAGTCTGAACAGGTTATAAGAAGGTTATAAGGAAAGTGTGGGTACGGGCTAGTTGATATTCCATTTCGATAGTGATTACAGCGCAAGGGAAGACAAGGGACAACGAGACCAACGAAGACGAGCGCTGACTTCCAACTAAAGTTTATCGTGAAGAACAAGCAATCTATGAAAAACGACAGCGTGCGATAAAAACCACAGCGTATGTGATTAAAAACGCCCCCCTTCCGAAACGCGAAGCTAACATGAGCAAGTGCTCTAAACCAACAAAACAGGAACAGCCCGGTCAAGAACAACAAGAGCTCATGTGCGGACGCAAGAAAGAAAGTTCCTTGTCAGTTAAAGCTATTGAAAGCTTACTAACAGAGCCACCTTCAGCGCGCTTGCTGCAGCTTCTATTTCGTCGTTTTTCATAAATTGCTTGTTCTTCACAATAAACTTTAGTTGGAAGTCAGCGCTCGTCTTCATTGGTCTCGTTGTCCCGTGTCTTCCCTTGCGCTGTAATCACTATCGAAATGGAATATAAACTAGCCCGTACCCACACTTTCCTCTTCTTCGCTGTCCTGGCTCTTGCGGGACTGTATTTTGCAACTGCGGCCCACTAGCTGAGGTGAGCTTGAGATTCCCGATATAGAGCGATCCTGCCTCCAATCAGCAAATCAGTTTCTCCGAAAATCTGCAAGTTGGAGAACCTTGTATTATAATTGACTGACTTACGAAGGTGGTGTTACAAAAAACTCATCACCCTTTGGTGCACACCAAAGAAATGAAAATTCGGCAGATCCCACTTCTTGGAGGAATCGGCTTCATGCAAAGCAGTTGGCGAGTAATTGTCTATGCTGCATTTTTTTTGGCTTTGAGCCAAGCGCTACGAGATGGATCGACGTGTTTTTGTAAGTGTAGTAGTTGCGTGCACATCATGGGCTTACCAGGCACGTCAACTCCACTGCTGTTTCAACGATAGATAGATAGATAGATAGATAGATAGATAGATAGATAGATAGATAGATAGATAGATAGATAGATAGATAGAAACGCTCAAAGTGCCTTTGGTTCGCTAAGAAATTCTTCGCATATAATAAATAAAACTAAGTGAGCCTTTTCCGGGGCTAGCGTTTGAACCCGGGTCCCTGCTGTCCAAAAGCGAGTGCCTTAACCACTAGGCCATGCATGTTCCTTGTTTTTATTTGCTGCCTTTATTCAATTCGAACTGAGACAGAAGACGCAGACGTACCAGCTAGTCATGGGCTGTCAGGATAGACTATCCGATTTCGGGCATATGTCTTTCCCACCTAGGAAGCCAGTCCGGTTCTTGTAGTTTATACACCTGTAATATCCAACTAATAAATTCACGGAAATAACTCCTTATTGGCCTTGCGTCTACATCTGCATGACGCATGGCCATTCTCGACAGCCAAATACTACGAATACGAATACTATGATTATCAAAAGGCATGCCTTCTTCATCGTCAGTCAATGGAAATCGAATGTCATAACTAGAGGCCGGATTTATAGGCACTAAAAAATCGGGTTTTAGGCGCCAAAAATAGGCAGGCAAAACACAGTTTTAGGCCCCCCAAAATCGTAAATATAGGCATGATAAATTTTTACAAAAATTCAAATTTTCGAAAACAGACGTGCGTGAGCTGTGTCTACGACAGGAAAGCAAAAAAAAATATAGTTTATGATGGCACAAAGGCGCCAATGGTTTAGTATAGCCTTTCAATTGTCCTTGTCCCGAGCGTTTCGCAGAACACGGTCTCTCCTTTTATTGTCCAGCATGGTGAGTTAATGACCACGATCGAATAAACACGCTCCTTGGTCTCATTTTTTTCGGCATGGCTGAGAAGGGCAGCACAGGAGCAAATAGCCAGACCGCTAAAATGGCAGAAGGGTCTTTTAGCCTCGTATTAACCGGTTCTAATCGCACAGGGTCAATTTCTCCTCTGTCTCTGAACACCTTAGAGGGCCCCTCAGCGGGTTTGAGCATTTCAAACAGGCAAGAGAAATGCATCCACTGGGCGCTTACGATCTAGTCTGCCAAGATTTGCAACGCTACGCGCCCCGAAAAGAGGTGAAATGTGGTGGAGGTGACGTACAACAAGGAATGGTCCTGCGTACGTCACAGTAGTACGTGACAATGCAAGAATTTTCGAAGCGACATGTGTAATTTGTGCAATTTGTTGCTTGAATAGAAGAATGTAAGTTGATGGAAATATTAAAACGTAGAAACAACCTGTGCACTTTTTTATGTATATTTTTTTTACTTCGAATCAAGCGAGATGCGAGACTCAGCTTCCTCCATTTCGTTTGCGTTCGTGTTCTCGCCGTTCTTGCGTCTTGCCGGCGCCAGCCCTGACAACGCTTGGCGTGTTTTCTGTGCGTCGTCCCTTAGAGCAGTTCCAGTGGTGCGACACTTTGTGTCGTGGTAAGGATACATGATCCATGCCAGCCTCTCCAAACGTGCGCGCTTTGGGGGATCCACCCCACAGAAACAGGCAGTACACTAGAGAGAACGCCGAAACGACACAACACCTCTTGCGTGCACGACCTGGCTTGGGCATGTCATGCGAATGTAACCTTGCGTGTGCATGACGTGTTGATGCGTCTGCGTCGCGTGATCTTCCGCCTCCGAGTTGCTCCCATACCGAAGAGGGCAGGGAAGTAATTTGGCTTGTGAAGTGTACACGGGGCGAGTGGCAAAGGTTTGAAGCTCACCTCCTCGCATCATGCTTTCGCGGCTCATAATGAACCAAATAAAAAAAAATCTTGTTCTACAAAGCTCTTGATTGGGCACGCAACGACTTTAAGTGCTTAACTAAGATTTCTGATGTGACATGGTGAAGCGCCCTTTAAGAAGTAAATTACAAACAAAACAAAAACCACATGGGCATCTGATTGTTTTTTTACCAACTCCACGGTTTCGCATTCGTTCTCCATCTTCCTGTAGCTCCGCAGAGTCACCTCCTGTTCCTTGCTGCAACCTACTTGAACTAGAGAACTAGGGTGCAGCCCATAGAGTTCCGAAAGGTCAATTTTGCCCGGTAAAATGAATAACGGTCTCCAACTGTACTGGAAAGCAAATTTTGAGGTTAAATAGTGTTCACATAGGTACCGATTTTGAAAATAGGCATTTATAGGCCTTTATAGTAATCTAGGCACAAACGTCAAAAATAGGCATTTATAGGCACTATAAAAACATTCTCCTCCCTAACCTCTAACTCATGCTCATATATCAAAGTGGCACGATAGGAACGGAAGGAACAAAATAGGCATTTGCCTAAAATCCGGTCTTTAGTCATAGCTGTCTAACGACAAGTATTTTTTCAAAGTGAATTGAAGAATGTCCCAAAAGAAATGCCCTCCCCAACAATATAGAAATTCATGTTCAATTCTTTCAGGTTTTCTGGAAATGAAGCAATGGTTACCCCAGGGTACGAAAATTACTTTTTCCTCCAAATATGTCTTCAGACTCTTTACTTCAAGTGTTATACACCCTCTCTAACAGCAATTTTTTTTTACCCTTTCGAGAACGTCTCGTCCTTGGCCAAGCATTGCGCTGGGTTTGATGAAGGGGAATGAAAAAAAAAAAACAAGTCAGACAAGTCTCTACAGTTTCTTGTGTGACATGCCACTAAGGTATTCAAGCGAAAAATGAGCTTGCAATACATGACACGATACGTACACTTCTCTCATGCATCCAAATACGCTGCGTGGCATGGAATCCCACGACACAACTAAATTTGGCAATAGTTACCCAATGTAACACGGCACAGAGTTTGTAAAAATGGATCAGTACCATTGTGGAAAAACTAGGGGTGAGCGAATATTCGAGTTTCGAATTCGAATCGAATAATAGGTTATAGAATAATTCGATTCGACTTTCGAATAGCTGATATTCGAAGTTTCGAATAATTCGACAGGCCGAATATCTAAAACACGACAAAGGCCAATGGTGCAACTTGGTTAGGGTGGGTGGCTAAAACAAACGCTAACGCCATTACATTAGTCCTTTCGTTAAAACTTGCACGGATATCCGGGTTCAAAAGCGAGTGCATGTTTATTTTAACCCTTAAACTCCCATAAGGTATCTATTGTAAATACAGATGCAAGATTCTTTGAAAACGCTATTTATTATCCAAAGAACAGAATGCAACGTCAAAAGTTTCTTTATACAACGCTAAATTAACATTATTAGGATGGGAATATACTTCCCTATAGGCCTTTGGCAGGATCGCACCAATGGGGTACTTTTGAAAGCATGGTACGGCATGAACGTGAACATTGCATGTAGAGCAAACAATCTTCGACCTCTTGTCATTTTGTTCACTTAAACGACACCAGCAACGTTTAAAGGATCATGGTCTTCTAAAAAATGTAGTACAGGTGAAAGCGGCACTTGGTCTGGTACACCTAAAGTTTTTTTCGGTCCCTTTGGAAGGCCTTCAGGGCGCGTGCATTGCTGCCTTTTATTTTCAAGAGTATCCCTTCAAAAATTGGCCCAGGAGCCAACGCCTCGCTTTGCAGTCGTATGGTCAATGTGTATTGCATCACCATTCGAGCGAGCAATTATGCATAATGGTTCATCCTCGTCATCATCTTCCTCGCTGTCACAAAGGTTGTTTACATCATCAGGTCAAGAAAAGTGGAAATCTAGTGCTTCTTTCACTGTCGAGCGCGTTTTCTTTTAGAGAAAGAGAAAATCGCATCCTGTGGATTGGCATCAAGGAAGGCCCATAGGGTATATTCTCACTGCCTAATTACAATTCAAATGTCAATAACTTGAGTTCATCGTTAAATTAGGATCTGAAAGTGGACAAGATAATAGTCCTACACTTGAGGCATTCAGCAAATGCATTTACTGACCTTTCTCACTGCGGCAAACACATTTATCTATGAATTATCGCAGCTGCTGGAAACCATCGCGACGAACTCCCGCTGAGAGAGAAAAGTGTCGGTAGCTCCAACGGAAACAGAGGCAGCTCCAAGCTGCTTGCCTTGTAGTCACTAAAATTTTCTCCAGTTGATTCTCAAACAAGATGTAACAACCGTCTCAGTGCGGTATATTTGGGAGTATTGGAGATAGAGGTGTTTAAACTTGGTGGCAAAGATGTTCCCTGCGGGCGTTTAAGGGTTAAAGGAGATAATGTCATTTCCGCTAGTAAAAGAACGCATGGGAGAACTGTCAAGCCCTCCACAACTTCATTTCCGAAACGAAGGCACTTCTTGCGTAGTTCGGTCGCGTACGCCGCAAGTGCCGTAAAACGTCCCGACTTTGGTCCGCGATACCTTCAGCGATTGGCTTCACATGTGGAAATTTGTTCACGCTGTGCACTCGCCACTGCCACACCGCACCACTCGTCCAGAAACTCCCATAGATCCGGCACGCAATTAAAACGCTGCTGTGAACGGGCGCCCTAAGATTTTTGGGCCCGGAGCACCCATGGCGATGAAACACGACATTACCGTTGTCAGACGAGCCGTATTGCGCAACCACAGAAAAAAAAAAGCAAAAAAGCTATATTACTTCCTCTGCTAGCCTTTAGGATGTTAGGAGTGGCGCTACTGACTCGAATGGCAGCTCTTTTATGAACGTGATTACGCGCCCACAAAAGCTGAAAAAAAAAAACCCGCAAGTGCGTAATAACGCTGTCGGAACGCCGTAGCGTCTTTATTTTTCCTTTGTCTTGCCGAAACTGGCGGTACAGGTTTCGTGTAAATATACTATTCGATATTCGATTCGAATTCGATTTCTGGCCACTATTGGATTCGAATTCGAGATGAAATTTCACTATTCGCGCACCCCTAGAAAAAAACATAAAGCGAGTTGTCTCAGCGATGAGATAAACCAGCGCTCCCTGATGAACAGGCCTGAAGAGGCTCGTTCGCTTAGTCCTTTCACAAGCAGAACCCCAGATGAAAACAGCAAAGATTCGATGTAAATGAATGTTTACATGTGAGCAATGTTTTATTTGCATCACATACCACAGCTTAACCGTCGCATGTGCAAGCATCGATAGACCGAGACCTTTAAAATACTCTGAACCACGCACAGAGGCAAATTCTCCACGCCAGTACTGTACTCGGTCCTTATGCATGCCTTCTGTCACCACGTCAGTAGAGTATTTGGGAGTGCCTTTGCACTAAGCCACATACCCACGCTTGGCCAATGTGAAGTCAAGCACATGGAAGCAGTACAGGGCGCTTCAGTGAAACATTTCCTGTTGGTGGACTAAAAGTGATCTGCCGTACAAAACGTAAGGTCGATATAAGGACTTGTACAGTTCAGGAGGATTCTGACTTGAAGAAAATTGATTTCCTAAGCCACGTTTTCATGATATCGTGATGGTCCCTTCGTTCGGCCGTTCTAGAGGCTGACGAACTCTCAAAAGAGCATGAAAGACGCCAGGCCGATTCAGCTCGAAAACAGCGCAGTGGCGACAGCCGCTACCTTTAATAAACATCTTTGAACTAGGCAGCGCAAGAAACGAGGACACAAGAAAAGTACAACACACCAGCAGCGCCTTCTCACAACTATCTTTATCGGAAAGAACGCATACTATTTAACCCATGACCAAGTGCCACGTGTATTTCGTGACACCAAGTGACACCAAGTGTCACTTGCGTGACACCAAGTGTATTTTCAGGCATCAAAATCAGACTACTAGAGAAATTGTTGAGGCTCATCATATTAAAAAAAAAAGCCAACCAATGTGTAAGCATGCCTTAAATATCACTGCATGACAATGAAATTTCTTTCCTCAATCGGTTTATCACATAGAAAAAAAGCGCGCATGCGATCAATTTTTTTTCCTGTTTATTTTTCATTTGTTTGGCTATCAATGATGTATGAACACGTGACACTTGGTCATGGGTTAAATAGTATGCGTTCTTTCCGATAAAGTTAGTTGTGAGAAGGCGCTGCTGGTGTGTTGTACTTTTCTTGTGTCCTCATTTCTTGCGCTGCCTAGTTCAAAGATGCATAACCAATTCCAACTTGCCCAAATGTCAGTTCTTCTGCGACCTTTAATAAAACTGAACGCATAGGTTAGGAGGGAGCATTGCGCAATGCGAAGAAAGAAAAGCGGTAGGTCCGGCACGCCTGCCAAGCCTCGCTTGCATGCCCCCCCATTTCCCCGATAGGGGAATGGCTCCAGAACTTTTGTGAAATTATCATCCGCCACACAGAAACGTCAAACTACGAGACCTATCTTTTAAATGCGAAGCATTTCTTAGCGAACTTCGGCGACTTTGAGCGTATCTATCTATCTATCTATCTATCTATCTATCTATCTATCTATCTATCTATCTATCTATCTATCTATCTATCTATCTATCTATCTATCTATCTATCTATCTATCTATCTATCTATCTATCTATCTATCTATCTATCTATCTATCTAGCCGCCTACGACTTTGTGCTCTCCTGGCCGTATCATTAATGGGATTTCTACCAAATTTGGTATGTCATAACATGACCGCATGACGAACATAAATGACTGGTCATATCATGAAAATCATGACTAACTTGTCGTGAAAAGTATGATTTACATGCCACGCTCATGGTGCGTTCGCTGCCGTTTCGTTAGCTTGATATACACCAAATTTGGGATTGAGTGACGTGACTGTATCACGAACATAAATGACAGGTGGTAATATGCAAATAATGACGTGCATGTCATGAACAACATGATTTGATTTACATGCCACGCTCATGGCGCGCTCGCGGCCGTTTCGTTAGCTTGATATACATCGAAACTTGGTATTGAGTGACGTGACTGTATTACGAACGTAAATGACACGTGGTAATATGGAAATCATGACATGTCATGAGCGACATGACTTGCATTCCACGCTCATGGCGTGCTCGCGGCCGTTTCGTTCGCTTGATATACACCAAACTTGGTATTGAGTGACGTGACTGTATGACGAACATAAATGACAAGTGGTAATATGGAAATCATGACATGTCATGAGCGACATGACTTGCATGCCACGCTCATGGCGTGCTCGCGGCCGTTTCGTTAGCTTGAGATACACCAAATTTGGTATTGAGTGACATGACTGTATGACGAACATAAATGAAAAGTGGTCATATGGAAATCATGACATGTCATGAGCGACATGACTTGCATTCCACGCTCATGGCGCGCTTGCGGCCGTTTCGTTAGCTTGATATACACCAAACTTGGTATTGAGTGACGTGACTGTATGACGAACATAAATGACAAGTGGTAATATGGAAATCATGACATGTCATGAGCGACATGACTTGCATGCCACGCTCATGGCGCGCTCGCGGCCGTTTCGTTAGCTTGAGATACACCAAAGTTGGTATTGAGTGACATGACTGTATGGCGAACATAAATGACAAGTGGTAATATGGAAATCATGACATGTCATGAGCGACATGACTTGCATTCCATGCTAATGGTGCGCTCGCGGCGGTTTCGTTAGCTTGATATACACCAAATTTGGTATTGAGTTTCATGACTGTATAACGAATAAAGTGGCAGGTGCTAACATGAAAATCTTGGCGTGCATGTCATCTACAACGCCATTTACATGCCACGCTCATGGTGCGCTTGCGTACAGTTCGCTAGCTTGATATACACCAAAATTGGTATTGCGCGACGTGACTGTATGATGAACATAAATGACAGGTCCTAACATGTAAAACATGACATGCAAATTATGCAAAGCATGATTTGCTCCTTCCTGGCTGCTTCGCATTACATCGATTCCCACAGTGCGTGGAATCTGCCGGCTTTTTTTCAAGGCCCAATTATCTACCTAATAAAAACCACCATGAAAATATCTGACTACGCAACATGCACGTATGTTTGCGCAATATCTTTAGTATGCCCACCTACCGGTCTCAGTTTATAGCGCGCCACCGGTCAGGCAAGCCGCCAAGTGATGTGTGCGCTGTTATTCGGTTTCTGCAGGGGTGCCGCTAGTGCAGCTTAAATTCTTCAACAAGAGAGAGAGAGATAAATAGAAGAGGAAGGCAGGGAGGTTAACCAGAAGGTAGTATCTGGTATGCTACCCTGCACTGGGGCTGGGGAATAGGAGGATGAAAGAGAGAGAGAAAAAAAGCCGGCAGATCCCACGCACTGAGGGAATCGATGTAATGCGAAGCAGCCAGGAAGGAGCAAATCATGCTTTACATAATTTGCGTGTCATGTTTTACATGTTAGGACCTGTCATTTATGTTCGTCATACAGTCACGTCGCGCAACACCAATTTTGGTGTATATCAAGCAAGCGAACTCGACGCAAGCGCACCATGAGCGTGGCATGTAAATGACATTGTAGATGACATACATGCCAAGATTTTCATGTTAGCATCTGCCACTCATGTTCGCTATACAGTCACGTCCCGCAATACCAATTTTAGTGTATATCAAACTAGCGAAACAGCCGTCAGCGGGCTATGAGCCTGGCATGCGAGTCATGTTTCACGTCATATATCATGATTTTCATATTACCACTTGTCATTTATGTTTGTCATACAGTCACGTCAATCAATACCAAATTTGGTGTATATGAAGCTAGCGAAACGGCCGCGAGCGCGCCATGAGCGTGGAATGCAATTCATGCCGCTCATGACAGGTCATGATTTCCATATATGACTTGTCATTTATGTTCGTCATACAGTCATGTCACTCAATACCAAATTTGGTGTATCTCAAGCTAACGAAACGGCCGCTAGCACGCCATGAGCGTGGCATGCAAGTCATGTCGCACATGACAAGTCATGATTTCCATATTACCACTTGTCATTTATGTTCGTCATACAGTCACGTCACTCAATCCCAAATTTGGTGTATATCAAGCTAACGAAATGGCCGCGAGCGCGCCATGAGCGTGGCATTTGTGTTCATCATACAGTCACGTCGCGCAATACGAATTTTTTGTGTATATCAAGCTAGCGAACTGGACGCAAGCGCACCATGAGCGTGGCATGTAAATGGCATTGTAGATGACATGCATGCCAAGATTTTCATGTTACCACCTGCCACTTATGTTCGCTTAATTTTTTACATCGAATCGCAGCGAGACGCGCGACCAATTCTGCCTCCGTTTCACATGCGTTCGTATTCTCGCGCTTTGGGCATCGTGCAGACGCCATCCGCGTTCCAGAGTTTAAATTGACGGACACTTTGTCAATTCCAAAGTGTGTTC
Organism: Rhipicephalus appendiculatus; assembly: GCA_030522465.1. NCBI lineage: Eukaryota > Metazoa > Arthropoda > Arachnida > Ixodida > Ixodidae > Rhipicephalus > Rhipicephalus appendiculatus. The sequence goes on along the minus strand of JALIZH010028633.1, from coordinate 16,592 downwards.
CTCGAACGCCTGTGCCCACTGAGACGGGGTCGGTCAGAATGGAACGTGATCCGCGCGTCTCCCTCCTTGCATGATTAAAGACGCCGGGCACAGCGACGCTACGCAAGCAAACCGCGAGCGCTGAAAGTCCAACGCGACCGGCGTCCGTTTGCGCGCCCCGGCGCCCATTTGGCACCGTGCCAAGGCACGGCTGGAGGGACGGACGCACGGATGTGAGCATGAGACATTAAAGTTTTTCGCCTTAAAGATTTGGTGTTTATCAAGCTAGCGAAACGGCCACGAGAGTGTCATGAGCGTGGCATGCAAGTCATGTTACACATGGCATGTCATGATTTCCATATTATCACTTGTTATTTATGCTCGTCATACAGTCACGTCACTGAATACCAAATTTGGTGTATATCAAGCTAGCGAAGCGGCCACGGGAGTTCCATGAGCGTAGCATGCAAGTCATGTTACACATGACATATCATGATTTCCATATTACCACTTGTCTTTATGCTCGTCATACAGTCACGTCACGCAATACCAAATTTGGTGTATATCAAGCTAGCGAAATGGCCCCGAGAGTGTCATGAGCGTGGCATGCAAGTCATGTTGCACATGACATGTCATGATTTCCATATTACCACTTGTCATTTATGCTCGTCATACAATCACGTCGCTCAATACCAAATTTGGTGTATATCAAGCTAGCGAAGCGGCCACGGGAGTACGATGAGCGTAGCATGGAAGTCATGTTGCACATGGCATATCATGATTTTCCATATTGCCACTTCTCATTTATGCTCGTCATATAGTCACGTCACTCAATACGAAATTTGGTGTATATCAAACTAGCGAAACGGCCGCGAACGTGCCATGAGCGTGGCATGCAAGTCATGTTGCACATGACATGTCATGATTTCCATATGACCACTTGGCATTTATGTTCGTCATACAGTCACGTCACGCAATACCAAATTTGGTGTATATCAAGCTAGCGAAACGGTCGTCAGCGCGCCATGAGCGTGGCATGTAACTCATGTTGTACGTGACATGCAGGTCATGATTTTCATATTACCACCTGTCATTTATGTTGGTCATGCAGAAATATCTCATCGTACCAATTTTTGGATATATCAAGTTAAGAAAGCGGCCTCAGGAGCACTATAGCCATGGCGTGTAAATCATACTTTTCATGACAAGTTAGTCATGATTTTCATGATATGACCAGTCATTCATGTTTGTCATACAGCCATGTTATGCCATACCAATTTTGGTATAAATCCCATTAACGATACGGCCAGGAGAGCACAAAGTCGTAGGCGGCTAGATAGATAGATAGATAGATAGATAGATAGATAGACAGATAGATAGATAGATAGATAGATAGATACGCTCAATGTCGCCGAAGTTCGCTAAGAAATGCTTCGCACTTAAAGGTTAGAAGGGCGGAGCCCCCCCCCCCCCCCCCACTTTTCGGCAGTGGTCACTCTCGCCTGCAGGCTGGGAAACCAACAACTGAATCGAAGTTTTCCTTAAACACAGAAATCGTGTAGTTATATAGTCAAACTTGTGCTACGCTGCTGCCGTGAATATTTTCCTCCATGTCTCACAACCACGCACTGTAGGCTCTCAGCGGTGCAGGCGCTTATGCGACGCTTTCGCACCTTGCGTTCCAGCATAGCATAGCAGGCTATCGCTGAGCAGGCGCTCTATGACGCTAGATCGCTCTGTTATGCCTTTATTCTGCTCTCCCTGACCTGAAATTTAAATAATTAACGACGCAATTATGGGCGGGAACCAGGAAACGTTTTATGGACCAATCATACCTCTTGCTTTTTCAGGAAATTCATTTTTCCCCAAAAGGAATAGCACCATCGCTGCTCTATATCCAAGCTACTGGGAGCCGATCAGTGTGCAGAAGTGTCAAGTGTTTTAGCTTGTCTGAACTGGACGCGATGAAAAATGTGTCCGCTTTAGTCTCCGATTAACCTGCTTGGCCTTACTTATTATGTGTTAGCTTGCAGTGATCGCGGCGGCTTACAAAGAGGCGACGAATAAGGCAGTGGACTCGAGCACATTTCACTTTCACTCTTGAAACTTTTGATCTACCGGACCAGGAAGATGGTCAAGTTCCACGCTTTTCTGGACAAAGAAGGCTGAATTAACAGCCGGGCTAGGTGGTCTTGATTTTACTTGAATTGACTTTTACAGCGCAAAATACAACTGTGGCGGCAAAGAAGCACACACGCGCAGCGCTGCATATTTGTCACTCGCCCATTCTCTCAGGAAGGGTGAGTTCGTATACGCGCGCAAGCATCTCAACATCGTTATACTATAATTGAAAACATTTAATATACTAATATGAATCCATCTCGCCAACTGCTATAAGGAGCCATTGCCAATGGGATCGGCGGGCAGCCTTCTTGAATTATGTTCAGAAGGAGACAGCGCCTGACGATTTCAAAAAAAAAAGTTTAGGCCTTATTCAGCGTTGTAATTCGCTGTTTAGTGTGCACACGTCATTTCAGTGCCACGAGATTTCACAGATCTGTGACGTCGCATAACAAGCAGGCGATTTTATGGCGCTCCAAAAATTTTTGAACAATGCCGGAGAGCCAGTATTTTAATAATATGCCGTATTTTATTAATAGCTAATTCTTTTATTTTTCACATAGTTGTGCATAAGTGATCATTACGCGACAGATAATTTGCCCTTCATTTGTTGCGTCGTGTTACAAGCAAGTGCTCTGTGCATGACTCTGAAAATTTCCACCAATCTTAAAGAGCTAACGACCTATACGGAAGGAAACAATGTAGGGTAGCCGAACGCTATAATGGCCCACATTTTTTTTTCGAAAAAAGAAATTGTGGTTGCACCGTTGTATCGGCGTATTTACTTAGAAGTGCCCGAGGGCCTTTCAAGCAATGTTGCAAATACAAATACGATGACCTGAGACCAATGTACTATGCCTCTAATAACACAAATTCTTAATTCTTCAAAGCGAACTTGTGGCTGACAATTTGACAATAATAGTAATATAATAATAGTAATAATATAATAGCCACACGCTAGAAAAACGATTTCGACTAGGATCAAATAAGGCAAAATATACGCAATATACGCTAACCTGAATATGTGCAAGAAAGTGAAGTATATTTATTAAGAAAAAGAAAAGATGCAGTCATTGCTACAACATTTCTAAACGCTATTAATCGTAAGCAACTTTTCTACATTAACAAAATTTAATTAAATTATACTACTGGGAAGGCCGCTATCCACGTAATTATATTCATACATAGAGTTATCTAGTTAATGTATAAAATGCGTTGCTTGTAATACTATTACATGCACAACACGCATATGCGTGGTTGTCGTAGTGTGTTACGTAAACCTGTCTGTAGTTTTACTATGATGTTGTTAACAATGCTGAGCAAATTGTGTCTCTGTATATGAAAAATCACAATAAAGTGAGCGGGGCTGTAGTTGTCTCTTTTTTTCTATGCATATATAGCTTTCATTTCTAACCATTTAGTTTCCTAAATGCTCCTGACTTACCCCGATATTACTTCTGCTGTACTTGCACGCAGATAGATTAGTTTCCTATTTTTTCATCGTTGTTGTCGGATCATGACAAAATGTTGCGCTCGCGTTTATGTTTATCGATAATCTGCTCGCAGTGGAACTTATGACGTGTTATTGATGTTTGTGCCAGTGACACATATGTATTGTGGCTTCATTTTTTAAATGCGAAGCATTTCTTAGCGAACTTCGGCGACTTTGAGCGTATCTATCTATCTATCTATCTATCTATCTATCTATCTATCTATCTATCTATCTATCTATCTATCTATCTATCTATCTATCTATCTATCTATCTATCTATCTATCTATCTATCTATCTAGCCGCCTACGACTTTATGCTCTCCTGGCCGTATCGTTAATGGGATTTATACCAAATTTGGTATGGCATAACATGACTGTATGACGAACATAAATGGCTGGTCATATCATGAAAATCATGACTAACTTGTCATGAAAAGTATGATTTACATGCCACGCTCATGGCGCGCTCGCAGCCGTTTCGTTAGCTTGATATACACCAAATTTGGGATTGAGTGACATGACTGTATGACGAGTGCTCGGCTGCTGACCCGAAGGTCGCGGGTTCGATCCCGGCCGCGGCGGTCGCATTTCGATGGAGGCGAAATGGTAGAGGCCCGTGTACTGTGCGATGTCAGTGCACGTTAAAGAACACCAGATGGTCGAAATTTCCGGAGCCCTCCACTACGGCGTCTCTCATAATCATATCGTGGTTTTGGGACGTAAAACCCCACATATTATTATTATTATTATTATTATTATGACTGTATGACGAACATAAATGACAAGTGGTAATATGAAAATCATGACTTCATGAGCGACATGACTTGCATTCCACGCTCATAGCGCGCTCGCGGCCGTTTCGTTAGCTTGATATACACCAAATTTGGTATTGAGTGACATGACTGTATGACGAACATAAATGACTAGTGGTAATATGGAAATCATGACATGTCATGAGTGACATGACTTGCATTCCACGCTCATAGCGCGCTCGCGGCCGTTTCGTTAGCTTGATATACACCAAATTTGGTATTGAGTGACATGACTGTATGACGAACATAAATGACAAGTGGTAATATGGAAATCATGACTTGTCATGTGCGACATGACTTGCATGCCACGCTCATGGCGTGCTCGCGGCCGTTTCGTTAGCTTGAGATACACCAAATTTGGTATTGAGTGAGATTACTGTATGACGAACACAAATGACTAGTGGTAATACGGAAATCATGACATGTCATGAGCGACATGACTTGCATTCCACGCTCATAGCGCGCTCGCGGCCGTTTCGTTAGCTTGATATACACCAAATTTGGTATTGAGTGACATGACTGTATGACGAACATAAATGACAAGTGGTAATATGGAAATCATGACTTGTCATGTGCGACATGACTTGCATGCCACGCTCATTGCGTGCTCGTGGCCGTTTCGTTAGCTTGAGATACACCAAATTTGGTATTGAGTGAGATTACTGTATGACGAACATAAATGACTAGTGGTAATACGGAAATCATGACATGTCATGAGCGACATGACTTGCATTCCACGCTCATGGCGTGCTCGCGGCCGTTTCGTTAGCTCGATATGCACCAAATTTGGTATTGAGTGACGTGACTGTATGACGAACATAAATGAGAAGTGGTAATATGGAAATCATGACTTGTCATGTGCGACATGACTTGCATGCCACGCTCATGGCGCGCTCGCGGCCGTTTCGTTAGCTTGATATACACCAAATTTGGTATTGAGTGACATGACTGCATGACGAACATAAATGACAAGTGGTAATATGGAAATCATGACTTGTCATGTGCGACATGACTTGCATGCCACGCTCATGACGTGCTCGCGGCCGTTTCGTTAGCTTGAGATGCACCAAATTTGGTATTGAGTGACATGACTGTATGACGAACATAAATGACTAGTGGTAATATGGAAATCATGACATGACATGAGCGACATGACTTGCATTCCACGCTCGCGGCCGTTTCGTTAGCTTGATATGCACCAAATTTGGTATTGAGTGACATGACTGTATGACGAAGATAAATGACAAGTGGTATTATGGAAATCATGACTTCAGTGATGTGATTGACCAAAGCCATTTTGGCGCAGCTCCTGGAGCAACTAAAATCTCACTTTGGAGCAGCATAAGAACCGTTTGGAGCAGTTACTTGCCACGCATTTTCGGCCGCAGACATTTGTTTCCTGCCGGAGCTGTTGCACCACATGTCAAAGGAAATCCGTTTATGCACGTATGCATGCATGTTCACTTGGAGTACTCCTAAACGGGAAATTAATTTACTGTTCTTCGCTTTTCTGCAGACATCTTTAAGTCAGCTCAAGCCACCTAACACTTCCCAGCAATTCACTTGGTATTTTAAATTACTCTCGCTTTCCCTGAAGCTTTAGTTACAATACTGGGAGCACAAGCTGTCTAAAATTTTCATTCATTCTACTTACTTAAAAAAAAGTATCATTACATCTGTGCCATTTGTTCCCGTTATTTTATGTGTACTCGACAAAATTTATGATGATGGGGGGAGTATGTATTTACATTTGACATGTACAGTTGCCGAGGTCGAGAAGCCCAGCTGAGATATGCCGGAATACTGGGACACCATGCCTTTTCAGCAAAGTAACGGCCACTGTATAGGACGTGGTATTGTTGGTAAAATCTGTCCATTGTATGGCCTTAAAACTTATGCTCCCTGCATGAAATATTTTAGAAGTTAACTAGAACAAAAAGCACGACAAATTAACAAAAAACAAATAAAATAAAAGGTTGGTTCTACATGCACGCACTGAATTACTGTAATCAGTACAGTCAGTCAGTTAAGACAGCCGTCCTAGAAAAACTATACGTCATTATAACTTTTCACTGACTGTATAACACAACAGTTAGAAACGATTTTATTGAACTCAATAATGTTACCTCACGGAATGGACTGGTAGTAATAAGAAACTAACGCAGTAAGTTTCGCAGCATGGGCGAGTTGCAACTGTTTGGAAGGCTTGCGCCCAGCAACTACTTCAACTATCACTTTCCTGTCAGCTGCGATGAGTACTCGAAATTACAGACGTAACCTACGGGTTTCTAGCGCTTGCCGTGATGTTTCTCACTGAAAGAACGCAAAAACGACGTTTTGGCGCATGCTTGGCGCAAATAATGAAATTTTTGCCAAGATGTAGCAGGATGTAGCAGGTTTCACCTCTTGGCGCAGTTTGGCGCAAGTGGCGCAGCTATCACATCGCTGTGACTTGTCATGTGCGACATGACTTGCATGCCACGCTCATGGCGCGCTCGCGGCCGTTTCGTTAGCTTGAGATGCACCAAATTTGGTATTGAGTGACATGACTGCATGACAAACATAAATGACAAGTGGTAACATGGAAATCATGACTTGTCATGTGCGACATGACTTGCATGCCACGCTATGACGGGCTCGCGGCCGTTTCGTTAGCTTGAGATGCACCAAATTTGGTATTGAGGGACATGACTGTATGACGAACATAAACGACTAGTGGTAATATGGAAATCATGACATGTCATGTGCGACATGACTTGCATGCCACGCTCATGGCGTGCTCGCGGCCGTTTCGTTAGCTTGAGATGCACCAAATTTGGTATTGAGTAACATGACTGTATGACGAACATAAATGACTAGTGGTAATATGGAAATCATGACATGTCATGAGTGACATGACTTGCATTCCACGCTCATGGCGCGCTCATGGCCGTTTCGTTAGCTTGATATATAGCAAATTTGGCATTGAGTGACAAGACCATATAACGAACATAAGTGGCAGGTGGTAACATGAAAATCTTGGAATGCATGTCATCTACAATGCCATTTACATGCCACGCTCATGGTGCGCTTGCGTCCAGTTCGCTGACTTGACATACACCAAAATTGGCATATCGCGACGTGACTGTATGACGAACACAAATGGCCGGTCGTAACATGTAAAACATGACATGCAAATTATGTAAAGCATGATTTGCTCCTTCCTGGCTGCTTCGCATTACATCGATTCCCACAGTGCGTGGGATCTGCCGGCTTTTTTACTCCCTTTTCTTGCGAAAATGCGCACGCGTGTATTCCCGTTTTCTTTTTCCTATAACGCGTACTGTTTCCCCACGTGCTTTTAACAATCGCTTGTCAGCCAGTAACACTTTTACGATACGTCATTGGTTGTTTTATATTACGTTACCGTTGCATGTGTGCATCACGCCGCTGAAGGCCGGTCCCGCGGCCGGAACGTCAGTTCTTTCCGTGTGACTTGTCCTACGTGCATGCTTTTTACAGCGAAAACTGTATATGGCTAGGAGAAACGAAAAACCGCTCGGCATCTGTGTCACGAACGGTCTCCATTGGCTGTGCTATCAGTTACGTCGTTCTGAGCGTCGTACCCAAGCTCGCGCGCCATTGGCTGGGCCGGGAGTGACGTCGTCCATCCCGTCGCAGCCGTGGCGCCGAGCACGCGCGCATCAGTTTCGACTGAGAGCTTCCGCATGGGTAAGCCACGGATCCTACGAACTCCCGAACAGCGGACAACTTTAGAAGGTCGCCGACAGTGGAAACGTGAGAGAGCTCGCATTCGCCGGGCCGATGCTGCAGTCCGGGCACAAGAACAGGCCCGCGAAGCCGTGTGCCGGCAGCAACTGCGTACCGACGATCCGGCAGCCTTCCAAGCCGCGCTAAATCGCGAACGGGAATATATATATATATATATATATATATATATATATATATATATATATATATATATATATATATATATATATATATATATATATATATATATATATATATATATATATTAACTGCCACCGACGTAGTCAGGGAGGGGTTTGCTTCCCCCCCACTCGCGAACAAGTTGGTATGCCGCTGCATGCGCAGCTACAACGCCGAACTTCAGGAGGCTATCCTGAGGTGGGCTGAGGTGGTAGAGGAGGCCTACCACGAGTAGGACTCCCCGCCTTCTCGCAGCCCTTTTTCCTTAAGATGGGATAAATAAAGTTGTTGTTTCTCTCTAGTCCCCTTATTATATAGTCGTGCCATTGCCATGACACCGATGACACTTTTATCCACTTACGAGCGCCGCGTGCCACAATGGGCAGAAAATAGCGTCCTTTAATTTTCTTCTTTTTTTCTAGAATCGCTCTCTCTCACCACAATGCGTGCGGTGATGTCAGCACAAATTCTGATGCCGCTTTCCTGCGTGGTACTTTCCCAATGGACAACGAATATCCTGACGACGTCCGAAAAAGAGCCGAACGTCCTCGTCCCAGAACGGAGGTTCACCGGCCGTTCAGCGGACGGTTAGTATTGGATGTCCTAAAAGCACCTTCCGACAGACGTCTGTAGGATATACCAGATGGACGTTTTTAATAATCCATGCGTGCACATCGCCAGGACGTCGACAGAAGATGGCCGTGCGGACATTTGAAGGGTGTTTAGATCCAAACCGCAACACGATAGTTCATCTGGCAATGCGTGAATCTGATTTTGCAGCACATGGTGGCCACCGTTCATTTTTATCTTTCGGAAAATGTGTGATTGAGGAAATGACGATAATCGTGGCATTTTTCGCGACTATTTTCATGCTTAAGAGAAAGGTTGAATGATATATTACTATCAACAGTTGGGTAAGCATATTCTTGTCAAACCAAGGCGCTCATATGACAACGATGCTTTCAGCAACAGGCTCGCGCAACTGCGACCGACAACAGGAGCGAAACGCAGGCGCGCATTGACGCGCACGCCAGCACGCATCAGCTTCGGCGGTACGCAGCACTTGTGTCGCTCATGTTAAAACTTGTCTTTCCGCCGCAACCACGCCGCGACGCCGCAACGGCGGCAACGGTCCGCGGTTGCCGCGGTGGCTCGATCGCTCGATCGGCAGGCCGGCGGTGAGCGTTTGGTGTTTTGTGTAGCGTTTCCAGCTTTTCTGTACGGACTACTGGCTGTTATCTGGCATCAAGTAACTGTGCTCATTCTGTTTTCCGCATATTTTCCATCAGTGTTTCGTGAAACAAACTCTTGTGTGTTTTCGCCGACGGTTAGTTTCAACGATGGCCGGATCTGCCCACCACCTTCGTTGGAGCTAGGGAAGCAGCTCAGAACGTCGCACGTTCGGATAACGTTCATCTTTCGGTAAGTGAAATTAAGTGCGCCTGACTTTTCGTCATTTCTACTGGAAAATTGTAATTTAAACGTTAAATGTGACAGTTGTTAGCTGGTTGTTGAATCTTGGTCGAACGCGAAACTATACGGAGTACGCGCCGGTGCGAATCGTAAGCCAGACGAACTCGCCTTATTTTGGGTAATCTTGTTCGTCTGCGGGTTACAGCTCGTGTGTGGGTGCGAGCGAGCAACAGGCCGACATTGTTGTAACTAAGCATACTTACAATTAACTATGCCGGCCTGTCGCTGACAGATGAAGTGCAACGCTTCTCCGTAGGCACCTTGCCTGTGATTGTTATTTATAAATACATTATTGTTATTTTTAAATACGATTGATTATTCTTATGATTATGATTTATTGTTATTTATAAATACATGACAGTATTTTATCACATCTGTAATTGGCAATCTGTCCTATTTCTTGTAATTCATACGTAGCTTACTTGCCTTTTGTTGTATGCAGCTTTTCTTAACTGCTGTTCGTGCAATATATTGGGCCTGAAACCGCGCCAGCTCATGCGGAAGCCAGTGCAGTTTCTTTGACGGGACCTGGAGTGCATTCATGCGGAATTTTAGTTTACGTTGCTGCAGCAGTAACCAGCTGCACCTTGTGCAATCATCTTCTGTCGTATTTGTGCCACATTCGGTTCATTGTGCTTTATTCATTAATAAAGCCGCTTTTACAACATCATGGGATAATTTATTACTGCTGGTAAGCATGATTATTTATGCGCCATACACTGTTGTTAGGTCATGTGCATAATTGTTATCTCCTTTTTTTTTAGAATTTGCCTTTTGCTTTTAACTCAGTGGATTACACAAATTCATGTGTGGCATACACGTTTGTGATCACGTTAATTAGTAGTGTTTGTGGTCAAAAGGTGGCACGATTTCCCTATCTAGTCACTACAATCTGTGTATTCAATATGCTATCTTTTATAATTAAGTTAGGTTTTATGCATTGACGCTTCATCAATTGATGTACATGCTTTTACTAATAAAATGATGTTATCTACTGAACTTTTGCCGAATGGGGAAATGCTCTTAGTCATAAAAACGTCTGGCGAAATGAGGGACAAGACAGGCTCTCGCTGAGCCTGAAGCCTGCACAGCAAGGCAGGCGGATATGTGCAGCACGTTCCACTGACTGATGTCCATATAAGTAGTAAAGTGAGCTAGTTGCATTGATATCACTTCACTGAAAATACAGTGCAAAAATGGAGTCACAAACACACATGAAAAGTAAAAACACAAACGAGCGCTTTTTTGTGTCCTTACTTTTAATGTGTATTTTGTCTCCATTTTTTGCTGCATTTACAATGAATCCATTGCTGTACGAAGTCCTCACAAAGTCCAATGCCTCACTTGAAATGAACGTTAGGACATACAGCGGTCGTCTGCTGGACGTAACAAAACAAGGTCACAAAATTTTTCATACGTCCGAACATATCCGAATGTCCGGTTTTGACGCCCGGTGGGATTAACGCGGGATGTTCAATTCCTTTGCGTCATACAGTCCTGCGGACGTCCCGGTGGACGTCCCACGGAATTTCTCGTACATCCGCCGGATGCACGTGATGTCCAGAAAAGTGGTCCGATAGACGTCCCAAAGTTATCGGTTGCCCATTGGGTTGTTACGAAATCTATAAACACTTGGCATCTCGTGGCATTCTTGGCATCTCGTGGCTTTCAGACATCAGTGATTTGAAGGATATTGTGCATGCAAGTTTGAATTAGATGCGATAACTCATGCGCTAATAAGCTAGATAATAACCGCCGCTACCGATGCTATATCTAATAGAGCAAGCGTTTACCTATCAGACGATGTGCCATATCACTTTCTTCCTGCTATTTCTATTCAAATAGCTCTTGAAATCATGATTGTTAGCACAAGTGCTTCCTCAGTTGTCTTTTTCTTCCATCCCATACATCACCTAGGGTACTGAACTGTATTTTTTTTGTCTGGTGACTGCAATATGTCTTTTCTAAAGTGCAGCCAAAATAAGCTCTCTGTTTTATACTTCGTTTTAAATGTCTGCTTTATTTGTACTACTACTGCCAAGGCGATTTGGGAAACAAATATGACATTGAGGGCGTGCATTGAGTGAACAGCACCAAACACTCTGCTTACTGCTTGGTAAAATGGTGAAATGGAGTGTGCATTATAATAATGGAAATAATGAGAAGCCATTTTAAAGATCTTAGGAAGGGGATTCGATAAACATTGTTATTATAAAAATGGTCCCTTTTTCTTATGAGCGGCCCAACGAGCCGTTTCAGGCAATTTTCCATACGCACTGATTTTTTTATTGTGTAAATTAACAAGTAAGTTGACGACACTTCACGCTTAATTGTCATAGCTATTAGCAGTGCTGCCTGTATCGTTCATCTAACTTGTTCACTATTCCTGTTTGATACGGAACGGCTTTTCTATTTCAGTTAATTGTATTCCTTTTTTAGGCCTCCCTATTATTTTTTCTTTTACTGTTCAATTGCCAGGTAATCGGCGCTATAAGCGGCAATGGTGTGAATAGCGGCATTGTCATGCGACGATTTGTGCGACTATTCCACGCGCTTTAATTTTTAGGAGCGAAGCTCCTTATGGCGAGACCTGGCCGGTTGTTGAGCGGCGTTGTCTACCGTCCTCTGTACCCCATAGTGCTCCCTTATCGTACAGGCACTGGATTTTGACCTCCAAGGTAGCGCCTGTGTGAGATTTCTCCTGTGCGTGATTAAACATTAAAAATTCACAGCGTACATGTCAAATTAAAGTGAGCTGCAAGTCGCCATGACTCTCATCGACCCTTTAGTATAAACGCGCCTGATCTTCACGTCGTTGATGATGTACTGGGCAGAATTCACGGAAGATTCACGGTTTACCGATGAACCTCCGGAGCTTCGCCCACTCATCATCATTCACTCCGTGGATATGCTGTGAATTTTTTTTATTCTGGTGTGATCGGACTTAATAAACCACAGAAAACTGTTAGCACCACTCGGCGCAAGCCGCGCCGCAATGTTTTTCGTAATCTTCGAGGTTGTCGCCGATCGTTCTGGCAAGATTACGCGCAAATCCTGCCGCGGCGGCCGCATTTCGATGGAGGCGAAAGGCAAGCGGCGCATGTATTTAGATTGAATTGCTCGTTAAAGAACACCAGATCGACAAATTTTCAGAGCACTCTACTACTGCGTCTCTCATAACAGAGCCTCCGACCTCCATCACCGCATTGTTCTGCAGTGGATACCTGGCCACTGCGGAATACAAGGTAACGTCTGGGCTGATGACGCTGCCAAAGCTGGACATGACGCCTCGAGAGAAATCATCGAGATACCATTCTTGAGAAAAGACGCTGCGACACTCGCATCAGCACACGCTTGGCGCCTCCAGCGATCCCTCTGGACAGACGCTAGTCATCAGTATGGGCCTCTTTACAAGATAGATCCATCGTGTGACTTCGCTATGCCACGAGACCTCAACAGGCAAGGGGAAACATGCTTGCACCGCATCAATTCACACCACACACACAAGTGCGCAGTTCTCGCAAGTCCAAACGGGTTGGAGGTCGCCGCGCACGAACTGGTCGCCGAGGTAAGTCTTGCAGTGAAGACGCTGAGCCAGCTTGCGTGTCGCCGGTGTACCACCACATCTCTTGCTCCCTTGGTTTCCCCGAGTGTCCCTTTCCGAATCTGGTCAAAGTGCCGGGTTATGGTGCTGTCAAGATGCTTGCCATTCGGTTGCCTTGAACCTCGTTGATGGTGCCACTGATCCACCTTGGTCCCTTGCCGAAATTTCGAGCAAGAACTGCCTCTCCAGGTGACCATTTCCTTTTTGTGTTCTTGTCCGTTGTCGGCAGGAGATAGTCTGCCTTGCGCAGTAGCAGGTCGAGGCGTCCTCTGGGTCTGAAGGTGAGAAGCATTTCCGCAGGGGCTTTGTCTCTGTTACCTGATGGTGTGCGCCTATGGGTGTGAAGCCAACGGTTCAGTCGTGCAACTAACGTACCACCTGTTTGCCTCTTTAGGCCATCCTTTACTGCTCTTACAGCCCTTTCGGCCAGCCCGTTTGACTGCGGGTGGAACGGTGCAGTACGGAAATGGCGGATGCCATTTTGGATCACGAATTCCCTGAACTCTGCACTGCAGAATAATGTGCCGTTATCCGACACGAGGCAGGTGGGCAAGCCAAACCGTGCAAAAATGTCTCGCAAGATTTCAATGGTTGCTGCTGATGTTGCTGTCTGTGTGGGTACAGCTTCAATCCACCCAGAGTAGCTATCAACCACAACCAGGATCATTTTGTCCTCAATTGGACCAGCATAATCGACGTGTACTCGAGTCCATGGCTTAGTGGTCGCTGGCCATGCAACGGGCTTCTCTGCCGGTGGCATTGGTGCCATCGCCTGACACACTTGACAGGTCTGCAGGAGATGCTCAATGTCGTGGCCAATTCCTGGCCACCATACGAGCATTCTGGCCAGCGCTTTAGTCGTGCTGATTCCTGTGTGTCCTTCATGCAGTTCCAGCAAAAATGCTTTTGTGGCTGATTCAGGAATCGCCACTCTCTCCCCCATTAGGATCAGTTCTCCATCCACCGTGAAGGAGTGTCTCTGTTTCCAGTATGGTTGCAGAGCCTCCAGGTGCTGTGGAAGCTGTCCTTTGGGCCACCCTTGCCTGATACAGCCTAGGAGGAGTTGCAAGAGTGCATCTTTCTTCGTCAGATCTTCCAGCTGCTTCCTAGAAAGTGGTCCTGTGTCACAGACCTGAGCTACGAGTGAGCTATCTTGCTGTTCAGGGTCCTGCCATTTCCTGTTCCACTTTGCTTGCTGGCAACGAAAGGCGACTGAGGGAATCGGCATTCTGGTTCCGGGAGCCGGGCTTATACCGAATGACATATTTGTACGCACCCAGAGTCATTGCCCATCGTTGAATGCGTGCAGCAGCAGTGCTTGGAATTGGGCGGTTTTTCTTGAACAACCCCTAGCAAGGGCTCGTGGTCAGTTTTCAGGGTGAACTCCCGACACAGCAAGTAGTCACGAAACTTCACGACACCAAAGATGAGTGCCAGTGCCTCCTTCTCCAGAGAAAGCACACAGAGAAGGAATGCCTTGCCGTCATCTGGGCCATCAGTAAATTTCGGCCGTACCTATATGGTTGACCTTTCAAGGCAGTCAGCGATCATCATGCCCTTTGCTGCCTGGCGAACCTCAAGAACCCATCTGGACGACTAGGAAGGTGGAGCCCCAGACTACAAGAATATGATATAACCGTGGTATACCGATCTGGGAGTAAGCATACCGATGCCGACTCTTTGTCACGGGCGCCTGCAGACACAAAACTATCAGAACAAGAGGACTTTCCCTTCATATATTGTCGAGACTACTCAAATAGCCGAATGTCAACGCGCACAGGAAGAATTGCTCCCGCTCATCAAACACCTGGAAGGAGTCAACGTACGAATACCCCGTATAGTTTCTCGAATCCTCATCGTTCTGCCTCCGTAGAAATGTTCTCTACAAGAGAAACTTTAAGCCGAACCGTGAAAAGTCCTTGCTTGTCGTTCCTGCAACTTTGTGGCAAGAAATACTACGCGCGTGCCACGATGAGCCCACATCTGGACATTTGGGTGTGACTCGAACGCTTGCAAGAATCAGTCTGCGTTATTATTGGCCTAAGCTATTAGCTTCATTACAGCACTATGTTAAAGCATGCCGCGAATGCCAAAGATGAAAAACACCAACTACAAAACCGGCGGGCCTTCTACAACCTATAGATCCACCGAAAGCGCTGTTCCAACAAGTTGGAATGGACCTCCTTGGACCCTTCCCGACCTCTTAACTCAGCAAGAAATGGATCGTTGTGGCGACTGATTACTTAACGAGATACGCCGAAACAGACATCTTGCAACGGGGAACAGCAGCTGAAGTGGCCAAGTTCTTTGTACACAGCTAAGTTCTCCGGCATGGCGCTCCAACTGTCGTAATCACCACTCGCGGAACGGCTTTTACGGCGGAACTTATTAAATGCCTGCTGAACATGACTCACACTGTTCACAGAAAAACCACTGCTTATCACCCTCAAAGCAATGACCTGACTGACCGTCTTTACAGAACTCTAGCCGACATGATATCTATGTATGTAGATGTCGAGCACAAAAGGTGGGACGAAATTTTACCATACGTCACCTTTGCCTATAACACCGCCGTAAAAGAGACCCGTTTCAACTAGTTTATGGTCGTGCAGTTACCACAACACTGGACGCTATGCTACCGGTAGACCAAGATCACAACCCCCCTGATCTTGACGACTTTCCACAAAGAGCGGAAGAAGCCCGCCAGTTAGCAAGGTACCGAATATGTCGTCAACACCGGATCGATGCCGACCGCTACAACCGCCAAAGACGTGAAAAGCGGTATGACGTTGGCGACAAAGTGTGGATATGGACTCCAGTACGACGACGAGGCCTGTATGAAAAACTCATTTGCCGATATTTTGGGCCCTATGAAGCAGTACAGCGACTCAATGACCTCGTTTATGCAGTCAAGCCTGCAGGACACATGCATTCGAGACGACGCAATCCCATGAAGCGCGTACACATTGTAAGCATGAAGCCATACTACGACCGATACGAAAATTAGCCACATTGCTTACTGTAATACCACCTCATTCCTTCAAACCCGTCCACAAAAGGAACTCTGCAAACAGAGTCATCGCAAGCATCGGGGCGTTGCGACTTGAGAGGGGGGATGATGCCACGGGAAATTGCCAACACTCAGTACAACGCAGACCTCGCAAACGAAGCGAAACGCTGA